>APFE031056187.1:0-11400 GCA_000404065.3 Pinus taeda | reverse complement strand
TATATAGTACTTATATATTATATATTAAATATTGTAGGCAGTTTCTATTATTTTATTTTCATACTAACAATAGGGGACTATATTTGCTCTATTCGATGTAAATAAATGGCTTTCTCCTCTCCTTAACTCTACGGCACAACAAACGAAGGTGCTCTGTTTTCTTCTATGACAACACTCTATTCGATGTAAATAAATCGCTTTCCCCTCTCCTTAACTCTGCGGCACAACAAACGAAGGTGCTCTGTTTTCTTCTATGACAACGCTCTATTCGATGTAAATAAATCGCTTTCTCCTCTGCTTGACTCTGCGGCACATTCCTCTCCACGCATATTTGTAGCAGATTTCAATAAACCAAATCTTCCCTTGAACTCGGCTCTTTAGATCTCAAAAAAGTTAGCGTTGATTTCTAATAGAAAAACTCTACCAATTTATATTGCAGTAGTCTATAACGCGACTTTTTGAAAGCTTTTTCGGCGGATTTTTCCGGTCAAAATCCGGCAGCAATTCATTGGAATCCCCAGTTTGATAGCTAGTTTCTGCATAATCAATGGCTCCCAGGGGTTTTCCAAGGCGCTGAATCCAAATATGCAGTTAAAAACCCATTTTAACTGCTAAAAATCAAGATTTAACCTCATTTCTTCTGCCGGATTCCGTCACCGGAATCTTCAAAAAGTCGCATTATAGACAACTCCATTTATATTCAGAGGATTGACATAGAAGCACGGTTGACCATAGTGTTCGATGTTGTGATTTCAACACTTACAATCATACGTCCATTCGAAAGGCCTGGCAACTAACTTCGAATTGAACGGTATTCAAGTTCCTTTCTTCATGAATTTCTTCTCTTTTAGCTAGTGATATTCCATACCAGAAAAACAAGAATCATTAATCGAATTCAAAAATACATTGATGACCCTAGCCAAATATAGAATGTGGGTTTATGCAGCCCGACACCTTTTGACCTCTATCTCGAGCTTCTTCTTATCTCCTCTTTCCCTACACTTTTTCTCTCTTCTCTTTCTCTACACTTTTTCTGGACTCGAACACTTTTTATATTTAAAATAAATCTAACATGGGATAGAGTCACAAGGTGATTTTTTTCCCTTTCTCCACAACTTAAGGGAAACTAAAATTATATTTACATTAGGAAAGAATTCTTCCAATTTATTTTAAAAAAACTCACTTTCTAATGTAAATATTTATAATTTATTACAAAACATTTAAAAATCTCTCCCAACATCACCATGTGATGATCACGTCACTTTGGCAAGATTGGCAAGATTTTGGTCTAGTCTTCCATGAATTTTTTGATGCATCTATGCACGTGCATCAAAATCCTAAGGTAGGAAAATTTATGACCTTCTACTCATATACATATGCTCTTCTCGTAAAAACAAATATGCTCTTCTCGTAAAAACTTCAACTCTTGAGTTGCAACGCACCTCTGCAATAAAAAGTCCTCGTCTTGCTACACGATACTTCACCAAACTTTTTCCTCAGCCTGGGATTTTGGCATCTTCCCGACCTTCTTCTTTGGAATCCTATAAGCACTCTCCACTCTAGGGTACTGAAAATCTCCTCACCTTCCTCTACTATCACCTACATAATGAAACTTAAAAACCTCAGTGCTTTAATCAACTTGTACCTTCTTCTACTAGTTCTTCTATGAACTCTAACCTTTACTTGATGTCGAATTCTTCAAACTTGCCAATACATTGCTCAAAATATTCCTCATAATCATAGGTAGTCTCTTCATACAACCAACTATACCTTCCTACATTCCTTTCTTTAATTTCATCCTCTAATCCAGTTCTTAGCTAAAATTTGTTGTCTTCTGGCTACTGCATACCTTGTCTTGTCCCAAAATTTAAACAATCTTCATTTAATTCTAGTCTATTTCTCTCCTTGCAACGTGTATAACAATGCTTAGTGATTGTTTCTTTTCTCTACATAGTACAAAATCAATGTTTTGTCCTTCATATGGAAGAACTCCTGCATTCATACACCAATTGTTAAAATCGAAATCACCATGGCATGTATCCTCTATTAACACCTCAACCACCATATGTTGATTGTCCACATAGCTTGTGGGACTCTCAACTAGTCTCTCATCAAGATTTTCTTCATGTTGGTCTTCAATTTCCAAAGGGTCCATGAGATTTTTAGCGAGTCTCCTTTCA
This sequence comes from Pinus taeda, assembly GCA_000404065.3. NCBI lineage: Eukaryota > Viridiplantae > Streptophyta > Pinopsida > Pinales > Pinaceae > Pinus > Pinus taeda. Next base: position 9,220 of record APFE031056187.1, on the reverse strand, counting down.
TCATTTCCATTCTCTCTCTTCAATCTTTACTCTTGGTTGAAGTTCACAAGGAACTTCTTCTTCAGTAAGCTTTTCCTCCAACTAATCATTTATCTTATATTCAAACACCTTGAGTTTCTCCATCAACTAAGCATTTGATCTATGTCTTAGATTCAAAAGCAACAAATGTCATTTCACTCTCTTCTAGAGAGTCCATCTATAGCCTTGGTCTTCCTTATCTTTCTACTACAAGGTTCCTTGTCATGATACTCAATTGCAAGCATTCATCAATGCTACTTGTATTTAACAATTAAAATTATGAAGAAATATTAAATGTTTTTGAAACTATTTGGATCTAATGAGTTGAGCTCATTTTCAAGGATGTGACCCTGCATCCCATCTTGCTTCGAGAGAGTGTCTCCAATGAGCCAAACATGATTTGGAGTGGTGCATGTTTCAACATGAGACAATAATTCTAGAGAAATTGATAAGCATAGGGAATCAAAGTCTTAGTCCATGTCATTTTGCAATCATGAATTTTGGTTCAATCTATTTTTCCATGGGTATCCAACTCAAAGGTATACTTTCGAGTTGAAGTAGAATCTTCGGCTTCCATTCAAAATAGTTATGGCATGATAATTGTGAAAGTTAGAAACTCCATTCTTTCTTATAGCTTCAATATTTAATACCTACAAATAAATTGTTCATGTTCTTCCTTCCTAGCTCTCGTGGGCTTTGATACAACATGAAATTGTAACTAAGTCTGCATAGATTGGATTTAGTTAGAAGACAATGAACAAAACTTGCAAGGAAAAGAAGAGATTATTATAAAGAAAAGAGTTAATCAATTATATAAAGGAATACAATTCAATACAATATATTCTACATGGCTTAGCTAATATAGTAGTCAATGTAAAGAAAAATGAACATACACTAACTAAAATTGACAGCTTATCCTAATCCTAATTAATTAGGTATATGGTCATTAATTATCTTGTATAAATCTCTCATAAAAATTAATATTTTTAAAACTGATTAATGCTCTTGTAAAATTCTCTCTTCATAGTGATAATAAAATTGCATACTCTACTTAATTGTTGAAGTACAATTAAGCAACTAAGTACAATTAAGTAATCTAGTTGAAATACAATTGTGTCGTCTCCAATAATCAAAAGACCTTGTCCACCACCACTTTGCACTTTGCTCTTTTTCAATCTTATAAAAAAAATGAGCAATAAGAGTCAGAATCATAATCCCTCGTAATAAGAACTTTGCAATGGATATAATTTGGTCATTGCTATATTGACTTAATTATAGAAGTTATAGAATGTTACAGATTCTTAATCGTCATTAAAGGAAATTGCCAGGAAAGGTGAATCGATAACGGAGTGTAAACGCAAAATGAAGATGGAATGAACACAGAATAAAGTACGGTGTCCCTTAAGTGACAGAGAAATGGCATAAATGCATGCAAATTACAAATGGTTAGCCGAGTAATATTTTAGGGCGGTTGCATCTCAACGCCGTGATTCATGTAGACGATGAAGAATGGTCCATGATAATTGTTTCTTGTTCATTGAACGTAAATTGGGTATTAAAAGGCGAATTGATCTAGCGTGCACTGTACTGCGTAGCAAGACTATTAGAGCACACGGATAGGCGATTTTTTTTAAATAGGAGGTACAATTGCCGGGCTATACGCCAATGAATTCTTTAGCGGAAGGTGTCAAAGACAAATATAAATACAAATGGACTGATCAGCTCCGCGCTATATATATATATATTTTTTTTCAGGAAAAAAAATATGATATATTATATTAAGTCAATATAAAAACAAATTTATAAATATATATAGTTTATATCTAGTACATATTCATCGTATCACATCAAATATATATAAGACTGACAGTTCAAAAGACATATATAGAAGTGTGAAAGCCGCTGTATATGAGAGTCAAAATAGTATATATGGCCTCAGATAGTCTATATTGTTGGGTATTTTTGTTTGCAATGGGAAAATACCAAAACCAGACAAATACCACAGAGCCAATGCTTTGTTTCCTTTGCTCCAGGATCTTTTGCACAAAGGATCCTTTTTAAAAAAAAACTAGCTGGGAACAGAGTATTTCACCATAAAAGATCTCTATTCATTAAAATAAAATGACTGATATACATTCATCCTCTTTGCTGTGAGGGATTTACCAAAAACTAACATTAAACCAAAACTCTGTTTTCACCTGAGAATTTACTGAGACATATTCATCCTCCTTCACTGAGAGGGATTCACCAAAACATTACAAAATAAATTACTCTGCCTCCTATGAAATTTTACACCACTGTGTAAATATTTCATTTACATTCACTACTGTGTGAAAAGCAAAAACTTACAGGGACTTACACATTTACCTTTTCACCTGTGTGAAACAACTCATGGATTTCAACAAAACAATCCACTGGTTTTCTTCATTTACTTTTCTTCTCCTTCTGCACCTGCACTGCTGTGCAATTTTTACTTCTTACATTACCAAGACAAAATGGTTTTTTTCCCTGCTGCATTTCATTCCAAAAATGACATTACATTACATCCCAAAAATAAATTCATGCACTTCTGTGCGTTCCTCTGGTTTTTCTTTTTACCGTGTGTTATTACACACCTTCATTCCCCTGGTGCTGCGGACCCTGTTTTTATCTTCACCGTGTGTTTTTCACATAACACACATTGGATTACAATCCCCTGGTTTTTTTTCATTGGTGCTGCTAGACCAATCTTCTTATTACCGTGCGCGATTTACATTTTCATTTTATACTTCTGACCCCTGTTTCTTTTTTTTTACTATGTGCAATTTCATAATGCACATATGACAATCCCCGTGGGATAATACATAACAAAAAATGGGTCAACGCCTTTTTTTTAAAAACATATATTAAAAACTTATGTTATATTTCGCCCATGGTCCATATTAAATCGCCGTAGGAAAACATTAAACTTTTACCAAACTCATGTCATAAAATTATTACAAGGTATGGTCCAGTAATTTTTACTCCACGCTGCATTTAATTTTCAACAGGCCGTATGTACTTCGGACACCTTAACCAGCGGAGACCTTTCCAGACAATCAAACGGCGGAGAAGATGGCTGATTGATCGGACGCATATCGGATGGGGTAAGAAGACCGGAAGTTACCTTCCGATGGAGGCCTGAGGCTGATGTCATGCGAGCGTCACTGTTGGACAGTTGTCGGCATCGGACCACCACCATACGGAAACTGCCTTTAACAAAAAGCGGTGCAATATCTTCCTGCCGGTTTTAAGTTTGCAGCTGGGTGGTTTTCTGAGTTGCGTTGACTGCTGACCGTGCCTTAACTCCTGGCCTCCTGCGCGCAGGGGAAATTATAATTTCCAACATATATATCATCGCGAGAGCAGTTAACTTATTAAATCTATAGAAGTAACCACGAAAACAGCAATTGTCTGATTTGCCGATAATAGATGGTTTTCTTATGATAATCATCGGTTGCAGTTAGGAAATTGAGGTGGTTGCAGTTAGGAAATTGTCTTACCTCAGAAGAAAAAAAGAAAAAGCCAAAAAAACAAGTGGATTTAACGAAGAAAGAGTTAAAAACAACGAAAGAAAATAGCATTGATATGATTTGCAAGCATCCTAAACTCCGCTGGTGACCAACTCTCGTAGATTCCATTGTTTCAATTTCCAAAAGACTGACAAAGTCGTCGGCCATATTTTTCTCTTGCATTAAACGCCGCCCCGACCCTGGATCTCGGAGATTATTCTAAATCGTTGGCTGCGTGTACGAAAAAAATATGGAGTTGTTTAAGGAGGAGGTGGATGGTTAAAAGCGGTTAGGATTTAATAAAATAATTTTAATTTTTTTAAGTAGTGTTTCATTTATGTTTTTGATGGAAATAGATTTAGCATCATCAAATATTTTTAAAACACTTATAATTATGAAATTTAATCATTTTTATTGAAATTTACAAAATATTTTACTAAATTTTTTCAAAATACGATAAAAATTTCCATAATTTCCGGGAGGAAAAACATAATCCTACACTGCAAAAAGATAATACGGTAGAGCACCGAATTGGGAGACTTCTCCACTGACAGAAAAATTTCGGGGCTGGACTCCCGTATCACGATGAAAATGAAACCCGGGGAACCCTTTGCTTGGATCATGCATCCTGGACCACTGTGAGGCTGTGACAGTCCAATTCGATCAGTTAACTATAGAGCCACTTGATGGTGCTAGAGCAGAGGTACAGGAGCTGAGTTACAGGGGTTTCAGGGGCCCAACGAAGGCAGTTCTAGTGAGACGGTAGGATGATCATCGTCTTCCAGTGAGATCGCTGGAGCAACATCTTCTTACAGGAGACAGTTTTAGAAGGGGCTTAGATAGCAAGATCCCCGAATCAAGCGGCCTAGACAGCAGGACGCAAGTAGCACTGGGGCCTATATCGCGGAAGGAGGCTGCTGTTGAGTTCACAACATAAATGGAGATTGTTAAGGTTTTGGAAGAGCGCGAGTATGGGTTTTGAGGAGCGTGAGCAGGAGCGGAGGAGGGCGAGCTGGAGCGGAGGAGCAGGAGCTGAGTTGCAGGGGTTTCAGGGGCGAGCATGTTCCAGTGAGCAGGAGCGGAGGAGGGTGAGCTGGAGCGGAGGAGCAGCAGCTGAGTTACAGGGGAGAGCATATTCGAGTGCGGTGGCGGAGCAGGGGTTTCTGTGGAACGTTGCAGGGGTTTCTGAGGACGCGTACAGGAGTGTGAACATTTTCGGAGGGGGACGTGCAGGATCGCATCAGAGGAGGAGGCGAACAGGTGCGCTTGCAGCAAGGGAGGAGGGCGTGCTCGTACGCGTCAGAGGAGGAGCGAAGTATCGGAGGAGGGCAATCAGGCGTGAGCAGAAGGGCGCCTATTAGCGGCAAGGAGGGGAGGTGCAACAGAAGCCTGGAGCGGCGTCGAGGGGAGGTGCGATCAGAAGCATAGGAGCGGCGTGCAGCGGGGGAGCAGGGGTTTGAAAGGAGGGTGTTCAGGAGCGGCGAAGGAGCGCTGTAGCGGGGCCTCATTCGGCAACTCCGCGGTACTGCTTCTGGTCTATAGTTTCTCTGAGCGGGGGCGAGGTGGCTTCCTTTGCCGCCTCTGCCCCCGGTGATTACCGCTGTTCCGGTGGGACTTCTCCTTCTCGGATGCAATCTGGTTTGTTTCTGGCCAAGGCATATCCATTGGAGCGTTGAGGGAATAGCGGTGCTTCTGCCCTGTTTCGTGCTGCTTCTATGGATGTCTCCGTTGGTCTTTTCTGCTTGGCAGCTACGGATGATTGTGACAGCGTTTCTATTCTTTGTTTCTCGTCTTTTACAGGTGGAGAGTTTGAGGGGGCGGGGTAGGAGTGGCTTCTGTTGCTGCTCCCTTTCCTCGTTTCGTGCCTCTCCTTCCTCTTTGGGCGGACAGATCTTGCTGCTCTTTCTCCTGCTGCTTATATGCTTGGTTTCTTGGTGCCTCTTCTGCACCTTTTAGATGGTTTGCCTTGTCTGGGGCAATATTTGGCCTTTCGGGGCTTTATTTGGGATCTGTATTTGCATATTTGCATGTGGCTTGATCCACGTTTCTGCATATGCTTCTTGCATTTGCTCTATGTAATCCTCTTATATGAATGTTTCGGCATATGCTTCGTGCATTTGCGCTATATAACTTTCTTATATGAATATATTACGCTTTTTTTCTTCTGAAAAAAAAAAAACTATAGAGCCACTTGATAGCTTAACAAATTCAATGTATATTTCTTTCTTTTAGATTTAACAAATTCAATGTATTTTTCTTTCTTTTCGATTCAACAAATTCAACATATTTTTCTTTCTTTTCGATTTAACACATTCAAGGTATGTTCCTTTCTTTTCGATTCCACCAATTCAATGTATATTTCTTTCTTCTCGATTTAAGATGTGTTTCAACAATTCCAATGTATTTTTTTTTCTTTTAAATTCCCCAGAAAATAGAATGGGTTTCTTCCAATTCTTTTAACACTATACATATTTATAATGGGTTTGTTTCAATTCCTTTAACACTATACATATATATATATATATTGATAATGGTAAACATTTGTCACACATCCATCATTATTAAGAATGGGTATTTATTAAAATTTTGAAAACCAACTGTTTTTAAAAGTATTATAAAAATAATGTAAAGAATCTCACATAAATTAATTTTATCCATGATGGGTGACCTTGAGGGAATATGGCTTCTGAAGAGGACAGAGAGGTTAATTCATTGAGTGGGAAACATACTTGTTTTTTTTTCTTTTCTTTTATCAAGTTACTTAAAGATTACTATAATAAGTTGTAATTAGAAGTAGTAATAATTAGATTAGAGCCATTGTTTTCAAACAGTTAAGTTACTGTTGTAAAAAGACATGAAAAGAAATGTACTAGAAAATCAGACAAAGTTCCCTATGGAACATAACTGTTGTAACTAATTGAACAAACTGAACAAACTAACAACAGTTAGAGCAGTTTGTAACAGTGCTATTAAATAGTGAAACAAAACACAATACAGGGGTTCAGACTGAGAGAGAAGTATTGAAAGAAAAAAAAATACAAATTTTCCGTGCACATATCCTTACAGCGTCCTATTCATTTCTGAAGTATTTTTATATTGAATTACTGTGTGAATATCATAAATGCATGGTCACAGAACTTAAATCAAAAAGGGAGACATTCGAGTGCGGAGGTCGTTAAATTCGGAGGAGGAGTAACAGCGCTCATCTACAGGAGACTCCAACAGAATAACCAAACACACAACTAGAAGTCGTTCATACAATTTTCTATATACGAAAAATCAGAGTTTGCCATCACAGTGAAGAGAACAACCACAGAAAACCCAGGTATGCGAATTTTAAAAGCATAACCAAAATTCAATTCCAGATAGTTCATATACAGTCACCACAAGTTATTGTCCATTACATTTTGTGTTTAAAAACTTAAGAACGAACCAGTTCACGGACTTGGGAACTGTAATCATTATCAACATAAATCAAAACCCCATAAATCCCCAAACCCACTCTTACGACTCGACAGAGACGCTATACAACAACATAACCAAACATAAACAGTGACTCGAGGCCAACAACCATACCAAGCCACACACTGAAAGACTCAGGCAAACAAACTACAAGTAAATAGAATAATGCTACCCGGAATTCTCTCGGAATAGTCGAAGGTCCAAGCACTGAAACCCTCGGTCGCTCCACTTGCAAGGGAACCAAGAACGAGAGTTAAATTACAGTGGAAGGAAAAAATACAGAGATTAAAACAATTTTATTTTGAATAAGCAAAAACTACATTGGGTTCTGCTTACCTACCAGAGGAGCGGCGACCACCGCAACCTTGGATTGTCTTCCTACTCACAAGGAGCCGAAGACGTTAGAATCAGAAAGAGGAATAGGTATAATGATATAGCAAAGAAGGAAATCTTACCAGTCACGTTGGCGGAGGAATCGACGAAGAATGCCACCATTGGTTTGCCGAGACCGTGCATGAGCCGAATCAATGCTGAAGAACGAGACCGAGAACCACATACTCATCAACCAACACACAGAGGTAACAATAATGAAAACCTAGGTGAAAAATCGAGTAAAGGACGCATAGAAGCAGAGACCCGTTAATAAATGGACAATAGAAAGCATAGGAACAATCTAGACACAAGCAAAGAAACAAACCTTACCAGGTTTCAACAGTTCCACAGATGACCGAGACACTTCCAAAACAAATTCCGAACAAATGGAGTCATGAAGACCGCCGAGAGCATGCAGCTCAAAAAACTCGAAGCAACAAAACCCCGAACCAGCTAAAAGAACCCACATCGAAACTTGCAGACTACCAGCTCATATCTTAGAGAACCAGGTGGACGAGCTTCAACAAATACGAAAGAATCACAGAAGAAAATCACAGTGAAATCGCCAAGGTTGCGAGAGCTCGAAGACGAAAGAACCAGAGGGAATACAAAACCAAATGAACGCAAGGGTGGCGAAAACCCTATACCAAGGCGGGGTTTAGAATTCCAAGACGGGACAGGTGTCCGCTTCACGTACAACCAAACATACCATACCATAGAACCTCTTAATTAAGCCCAGATTGAAAATCAAGTTGCATATATCCGAAATCCAGTGAATATAAATATCAACTGACGGTACAACACCAAGTGGAAAGGAGCGACGGTGGGACCACGTGGGTTGGCCCCACCAAGTGGTATCAGAGCAGGAAATTAAAAAAAAATGGAAGTTCAAAGACGGGGACGTGGAAGAGGTGTGCGCAGAGGAGTAGACGAGGGCTTGAGAGAAGAGTTGAGAGTCCTTACTGCTCGCTTAGAAGCAGTGGAGGCAGGGAGAAGAGACCCAGAACTTGGGGATGATAGTGAGGAAGAAACATCAACTACTACAGAAGGATCAGAGGAAGAATCCCCGGAGATAAAACTGTTGAGATCAGTACTGTTAGCCAGAAACAAACCCAAACCTGAGATCCCTAACTACGATGGAAGTCTATCCGCAGATGTTCTGCTGGATTGGGTAAGTGAGTTAGATAAGTATTTTGAAAACGAAGAGATCAGTGAGGACAAAAGAGTTAGATTTGCTACAACCAAGTTAAAAGGACACACTGCTTTATGGTGGGATAGTGTTCAGGCAGACAGGAAGAGGATGAACAAGCTACCGATAAAGAAGTGGCCAAGAATGGTGGCAAAACTGAAGAGCAGGTTTTTGCCTAAAGACTATCAGGTCAAACTTTATCGACAAGTGCAGAATCTAAGGCAGAAAGGTATGACCGTAAAGGAATACACAGAGGAGTTTTATCGTGTAAATTTGCGGGCTAGTTATACTAATGATACTCCAGAGAAGACAACGAGATATGTGAATGGCTTGAGGATGGAAATACTGGATGAGATCAGTATTCTCTCTCCGCGAAATATAGAAGAAGCCTTTCAGAGTGCTGTAAAGGCTGAAGAAAAAATTAACAGGAAACAGAACAATAGGAGAGGATGAGGAAATGGCAGAGGACGAGGACAGTCCTACAGCAGAGGAATAACTGCTACTAACAGCGAGGAAGGCAGCAGCTCTAGAGCTTTAGGGACAGCAGAGAAGGGAGATAGCACTAGAGGAGGTCAGCCATATCAGCGAGGAAGAGGAAATGGTCGTGGAAGAGGGACTAATGTCCAGTGCTACAGGGGCCATAAGTGGG
>APFE031056177.1:68667-111354 GCA_000404065.3 Pinus taeda | reverse complement strand
GCCACCGCCTTCCAGGTCGCCTCGGCGCATGGTTGGCATGTGTCCTCCATGAGACCCCCGTCCCATCACCTGCATTTGACTAGTTGGCACCCGCATCCGGGGGAGACCTATCTACTATTTAGAGGACGAGTTGTAGCCTATTAAGTGTTATGTGTAGTCCTTCGAGTTGGGTTTGTGCAACCTGTGGTGCTTGGTGCTGCCTATTTTAAAGATATTCTAAAATTGTGGTCGTGTGTGCTTGAGGAGTTCCACCACGAGAGAAGGAGAAGCTTGCTATGATGAGGAACTGCGAGAAGGTGTTGTGATAGTTGTTTGCAACTGTAAGGAGTTGTGAGAGTTGTTTGACGACAACTCTACTTGATTAGTTGCTCAAAACGAACACCAGGTGAGCCGATCTGTCACCTAGAGCAATAGAGAGCCCACATATTGGCTAGGAGGAGCGTTGGTAAGTAAGTGCTCATGAAGAGGCTTGGATCGATGCCAATTAAATTGTATATGCTATCTAAGAATTGTCGCTAGCAATTTTAAAAATGGTATATGCTACCATTGAAGTTGAGAACATTGGACATATATCATATTTAAAGAAGACAAAAAAAAGAGAAGGAAATTATGGGTAGGAAAAGTAAAATTAAACAATTGCTAAGAGAATTTAAACAATTCAGGAGAAAGTATCATAGGGTAAAGGCGACATATGAAATGTCAAATATAGATTTGAATCAGCCTGAAATGAAATGCAATGAGATAGTTGAAGATGAAGGTGTTGTTGTAAGTATGTCTACCATTGATAGTAAAGTAGGTCTATTGTTGATAAAGTGGCATGTGATAGTAAGGAAACTCATTGTGATCCAATATTTAATGATGAATGTGTTACAACTTATGAACCACTATATGATGATGAAAACTTTTCAAGTGAAGGTTCGTTACAAATATATCAGGAGAAGAAACTAAAAGATGATTTGTTAAGTGGAAAAGTTCAATGTGTAGATATTAGCAATGACAAGGAAGAAATAACAAAATTTGAAGAAGAGCTACAATTCATTAAAGCATCCATTGAAACACCATGTCTTGATAAAACCTGCACAAAAGTCACGGCTACATATGAAGAATCAATGAATGTGAAAAACTACATAAACAATGAAGAAAGTGAAGAGGTTCATGACATTCTAATGCATTGGGGTCGAGAAGAGATCGGACGTTATTATAAGCTAATCTGGAAGCAGTCCATAGAACAAGGTATTGAAGAATGTAATGATAAAGCACAACAACCCACTTATGCATGTATTGAAGAATATGCAATTATTGAAGAAACGTTTTGGCCTCAAGGGCCTATTGAGCTATTGTAGATAATGAGAAGAAGGCCACAACCCAATTACATAATATACTTGAAGAAATTAAGGAAGAAGCATCAATATTTAACATCAAGAAAGGTCAAGGAAAGTGTTAATGTTAAATTGTAAGCCTCGATGAGATTTAAACCAACGGGTGTGTTTTTTATGTTATGCTTTGATCTATTTCTCTATTAAGGGAGAGACTTGGAAATAATGGAGAAAATTAGTTAGTTCTAGGTTAATTCATTGATAGTCACTTGTTATTGTTTGTTGAGATTGAGTTATTTTATTTAAGATTTAGATTCTATTTCTTAAGGAGTTGTTGGAAATCCTCAACAAACTTGTAACTTTATATATGCATGAGCTTTCTTACAACCTTATATGCATGAGCTTTCTTACCGTGAATAGAAATGCCCTGTGTAGGCACTCTCATGGTGACTAGCCTCACCTGAGAGCTTATCATTTATTTCGTTTTTGTTCTTCTTTGTTTTTCAAATTGGTATCGGAGCATTAAGATCTGATATTCTGATTGAGTCTAGTGTTTAATTACTGGTTGGGATAGGCATTCATGTTTGTTTTATTGTGGATCCGAGGTGGAGGAGCTATTCCATGCCATTTTGGAGTCGACTCTTATTGCGTAAATCGAATGCAACATTTGAGAGTCGTAAGAGTTGTGAAGAGTTCCACTTATAGCCGTCAAATTCTCACTGAAGAGCCATCGATCTGGACGAATCGGTGAAGAGTAGCCACGCCAATGCTTGAGGATATCTGTGGATAAGGTTGAATTATTTTCATTTTTGGAACATAGGAGTGTTGTTGCATGTGTACATTGTGTACAAGTATTGTTGGGCTTACAGTGTTTGTGAGCCTTCCCAAGTTGAATTGTTTGTGAAGGGGCTAGACGAGAATCACCAGAGAAAGTCTGCATTGGAGTCTATCCTATTTGCATTGTGAAGGGCACGTCGATGCTAGGTGCAAAATTAAATATTAGAAAATGATTGTGTGTTGGGTCTATGAAAGAGGTGAACCTGTTGCATGTGAAAGAGAGTTACAGAGCGTGCTCGTGGAAGAGAGCGGTTGTTGTTAGTGGACCTATGGCATTGACGGATCCTGTAGTGCACCATTCCACCTCTCGTGTTGTAGTTGAACATGTTGTGTATTAGTGGTGATCTAGTGAGGAAAAGGGAGGTGTTGTAAAGAGAATTGATCGTGTGATCCCAATGTTGTACAGCTCGTGTTAAAGAGAATTGTTGATGCTGCAACCATCCATTGTTCCTGAAGTTGCTTAGAGTGCGTAGAACAGTTGATGACTGCCATGAGCGTCGAGCATACAATTATGAGAGTTTGTTTTGCATGGCCTATGGTTTCCTTGAGAGTTGTTGAAGAGCACAAAGTTTGTGTGAGTTGTTGCAGGGTTTTGGGCCACCACTAATTTTTTGGATGCCAGACCGGTGGAACTTGTGTAGTGATCTGCAGAAGTGATTAGTGCATTGTTTCTAATCCAGCGTGAAGAAATGTTCTTATTCCCATACATTTTTAAATATTGAAGTTGCAGCGACCATGTAAGGAAGTGTGAGCTCGAAGGAGCATTGACCAGGGTCGGTGGCATGAATGATATCAGCATACACATCATCTCTAGTTTCTACGCAGTGGGAGTCTGTCTCTTGATGTAAGTGTACAGAGATTCCACGTTGGAATGAACTACGGAGTTACAACAACATGAGGCGCTGCAAAAAGGTTAATTAACTGTGCAGCGAGCATGGATGTGAGTACCTGTGTGGCCAGCCCTATCCATGTGTGGAGACCTGTTGACTGTTTAGAGGAGGAGATGCGGCCTATTGAGCGTTGTGTGTGGTCCTTCGAGTTGGGTTTGTGCGACTTGTGGTGCTTGGTGTGGCCTATTTTAAAGTGATTCTAAAATTTTGGTCGAGTGCATTTGAGGAGGTCCAGCCACGGGAGAAGGAAAATCTTGTGATGACGAGGAACTCCGAGAAGGTGTTGTGATAGTTGTTCGAAGCCGTAAGGAGTTATGGGAGTTGTTTGAAGACAATGTTGTTTGATTAGTTGCTTGAAACCAATACCTGGTGAGTCAATCTATCACATGGAGAAGCAAAAAGACCACATATTGGTGAGGAGTATTGGTAAGTGCGTGCTCATGAAGAGGCCTGGATCGATGCCAATTAAATTTTATATGCTATCTGAGAATTGTTGCTAGCAATTTTAAAAATTGCATATGTTACCATTGAAGTTGAGAACACTGAACACATACCATATTTAAAGAAGACAAAAAAAAGAGAAGGAAACTATGGGTAAGAAAAGTAAAATTAAACAATTCCGAAGAGAATTTAAACAATTTAGGAGAAAATATCATATGGCAGAGGTGTCATATGAAATTCCAAATATAGATTTGAATCAACTTAAAATGAAATGCAGTGAGATAGTTGAAGATGAAGGTGTTGTTGAAAGCATGTGTGTTGTTGATAGTAAAGTAGCATTGGATAGTGAGGAAACTCCTTGTGATTCAATATTTAATGATGAATGTTCTATAACTTATGAACCACTATATGATGATGAAAATTTTTCAAGTGAATGGTTGGTTACAAATGAGGTAGGAGAAGAAACTAATAGATAATTTGTTAAGTGCAAGATTTCAGTGTGCAGATATTAGCAGTGACAAGGAAGAAATAACAAAATTTGAAGAAGAGCTACAATTCATTAAAGCATGGATTGAAACACCTTGTATTGATAAAACCTGCACAAAAGTCACAGCTACATATGAAGAATCAATGAACTTCGAAGACCACATGAACAATGAAGAAAGTGAAGAGGTTCATGAAATTCTAATGCATTGGATTCTAGAAGAGATCATACATTATTATAAGCTAATGTGGCAGTAAAGAATGTAATGATAAAGCACAACAGCCTACTTATGCATGTATTGAAGAATGCAACTGTTGAAGAAAAAATTTGGCCTCAAGGACCTCATGAACTATTGCAGACAATGAGAAGAAGGCCACAACCCAATTACATCATGCAATTGAATAAATTAAGGAAGAAGCATCATTATTTAATAGAAATAAAGATCAAAGTAAAATGGTTAAGGTCAAATTGTAACCCTAGTTGAGACTCAGACCAACGGACATGTTTTTTTATGTTATGCTTTGATCTATTTCTCCATTAAAGGGGATACTTGGAAATAATGGAGAAAATTAGTTACTTCTAGATTAATTCATTAATAGTCACTTGTTATTGTTTCTTGAGATTGTGTTATTTTAATTGAGATTTAGATCCTATTTCTTAAAGAGTTGTTCAAACACCTCAACAAACTTGTAACTTAAAAGCTTTCTTGTTGGTGAATAAAAGTGCCATATACAAGCACTCACCAATGCAAGCACTCTCATGGTGAGCTAGCCTCACCTGAGAGTTGATTGTTTATTTCATATTTGTTCTTTCTTGGTTTTCAAATTACAAATCATAGGAAAATATGATAATATTGATATAATTTTAACTTATTTTAAATTGAAACAGTAATATATTCCTATTAAATTTATATTTTATTTATATATATATATATATATATATATATATATATATATATTATATATATATAACTTTATATAAACTTTCATAACAAAATATTTTTAAGATATATATAAAAGATGTATTAGATATAATTTTTAATATAATTAAAATCATAACATAGCCTATAAAATTGAATAATAAAATAAATAAAGAAGTTTTTCCTTTAAATTTTTTAAAACATATGGTTTATAGAAATTAAAAAATTTTAAAATTATGAGAAATTTTGATTACAAATATAAATAATTAACAAAAAATTAGTAATCGATTTAAATTGAATAAGGAATATTAAAAAAAAAAAAATTGAAGATAAAAACCCAAGTATCGTTATCCATTGAATATCTACCATCATCCCAGGGAGCAGCACTGAGAGGGGTAATTTTTTTGCCCTGGCCAATAAATAGAGATTAAAAAATAAATAAAGATTAAATACGCATGAGGATTAGGAATTTCCACTAATAATCAGGGAACTCGGTCTGAAGCTAACCATAGACAAAGGCATACATCCACTAATTGTTTTGGGTGATTCCATTTTAAACCTTCAAAAAATCCGGAGCATCGTGAGCATGATTGGCTTCCCATAGATTTAAGGATTAATAGAGAGGAAATTACAAAGTTTGACACTATTTTTTTATCATATAAGAAGATAAAATAATGGATTTGTTGATGAGCAACCAAACATTGGTGCTTCCTAGAACAAGGTGATTTATCACTTAACCAACGTGACAAAACATATCATCATATCCCATGATAATTATTAACATAATAAGAATCATTAAGCATGGGAGGACGCGTTGGATTGACAGGGATCTAAGGCATTCCGGGTGGTCATTAATTATCCAATATCGAATTCAAAGAAAGACATGAAGAGGTGGCGCTTGGGAGCAGACTTCATGGCAGGAAACATGTCCAAATGTACAATGGTGGAGGCACATGTTATAGTAAAGGACGCATCTAAATATTCTCTGCGCATAAAATATAACATCCCTCATGCTGGTCCTTTATTCTTTAGGAGACAGAGTAAATGCAGAAAGATTGATTATTGGAATATGGAAAGGATGTACGACAGAAATAAAATCGCAGAGTGAATGACTGCAAAGGCATTCAATTCCTAGGAAGGATAGTCGAGCTTGGTATGAGCAGCGAGCAATGTTATAAATAGCCAGCAATTGGAGATGAACTTCATTGTGTCTCTGTATCAATTTGTTTGGGGCTGAGATTGGCATCCTCAGCTTAAGCCAGTGCAACAGGGTTTGGAACAGTTCAGGAAGTGGTGTCAATGGTAGAGAATCCTTCCAATCATGGTGGTGTTGGGGCCTTGGTTTTGGAAGAGGCGAGATCTCACTTCTCATTGTTTATGAGAGAAGCCCAAATTATGAGGGAGGACATTGAGAAGCTTCAGCTTATAGTAGTGAATTCAGCAATGAAGGTTGACACTCTCGCTAGAAAGGTAGACAGGATCGAGGTAACGTGGAAGAAACAGTTGTTGGGTTTCTTAAGGAGGTATTTGGTATACAGGACCCTCCTTCTACTGAAGCGGAAAATCTAGGCGAGACTGAGGAGCTGGTAACTAAAGAGATTTCAGCGCACGCAGAGGTAGAAACGGCATAGCGATGGAAGGTGGAGAACCTCCGGAACACTAGATTATTTTCAGTCTTAATTTTGATGTTGCTTTACATTATGTAAAAAAGTGCTTTATAAATGACCTGTTATGGAGACAATATAACCTTAATTAGGTCAAAAATATGGTATATAGGTATGGTAGTGATAAAATGTATTTTGATCAGTTTTGGTTTCTAACAGTTGATGAACCACGTATGAATGTAAGGTTTATGGCCCTTTCTCCAGTTTGATAATATAAAGCTATTCGTTTCTTTTAAAATATATATATATATATATATATACTATCACTAATAAATAGCTATTCGTTTCTTTTATATATATATATATATACTATCACTAATAATAATTAAGCTGATGAACTTGTAAGGTTTAAATAATTAAGCTGATGAACCACTAAGTTTATGGAGGGTTATGGTCAGTTTCTCCAGTTTGACAATATAAAGCTATTCTTTTCTCATATATAATATATATATACCATTACTAATAATTAATTATATTAATTAATATGTAAGTATCGATAAATTAAATTAAATAAAAGTTTGAGTATTATTTTTCTATGGAATATTATAATTATATAAATAATAATGAAGTTAAGTTTTGAATTATAGTTTTAATTGAAAAATCATTATAAAAATAAATAATGAATACAAAAAATCATATTTACAATTATCAAAATGGTTATGCATAGAGGCACTCCAATATAGTAGAGATGGTATAATGTAATGTTTAACATTTTGATTAAGTCAAATTACATAAATAAAATAAAAAGATTAATGTAATGTAAACCTCTTAATTTAGTCAAAATAAAATTAAAAAATGACTCATAGTATTCATGTGGAACATAGCCTATTTAAAAGGGAAATTAAACTAGCCAAGATCCATCTTAATTCTAGATCTACCAAGGCGGGATCAAATTTCTTGAGATGCAAACCTCTTTTAGAGTGAAAATCTATTTGATCCCTCTTATTTGATCCCTCTCGACACTTGGTAAATCGTGAATTAAGATGGATCTAGGCCAGTACAAATAATAATGAAGCTATAAATTTCAATTAAATTCTGAACAAAAATTGAAATTAAAATGAAAAAAAGAAAGAAAGAAAGAAAGAAGAAAAAAATGATACAATAATACCTAATCCACCTTTCTAACATATCAGCATTAACCTATATACCATGTCAACATTGTTCTAAACAAAAATAATAAACAAATATAATGTTTTTTTTATAATTAAAAAAATATATATTTAGTGGAAGTTGGTCTCAAAATCAAAATCCTTGATTGAATCATAATTTAAGAAGTTGCATCCTTATAACCTTGTAAATGAAAATTTAACTAAGCTCAATTGGAATCTATTATCTATCTACACTACAACAATAACAATAACGTTGAACTTTTGCTTGTTTTTCTAAGTATTTCGAGATTGAGATATATATAATATAATATATTTTAATATATATAATATAATTTAAAATTTAATTAAAATTTTTTTGTAAATTAATTATTTTTATTAATTCATAAAAATATTACATTGTGGATAGCATGTTCTCGAAATAGTAGGTTCCTTATTCTTACTAGATTTATTTGCCCACAAGTACACACAGAAAAACATAAAAACATGGATATCAACATAGGAAAACAAGAAGACTTAAGATCAATAGTCCAACGTGCCCAAAATTGTCCAAAAAGCATAAAATGTCCCAAACTCATAATTATCCTACCAAGTTAACCCCAAAATTGTCCAAAAACCATAAAATGTCCCAAACTCATAATTATCCTACCAAGTTAACCGGATCTGGGTTTTCAAGTTCACCACCTACAGGGCATCAAAAAGCCTCATGCATGTGCGACTCCGTGTGAGCCATTCTATCCTCAAAGTCATCCATCCACTCCTGAAGTTGTTTTTGGCCTCTGCGAAGGGAGACTTGTTGGTCCATGATATGTCATTGGTTGTGTTGAATATGCTACAAGAAGTTGATCACCTCATTATGGTCATGCTATATGTCCCTAGCCAATTTCTCCATTGCCCCTATCACTACTTAAATTTAGGCCTCCAGGGAATTGAAGGGAGGTGGCAAGTTCGCTCTCCCCAAGGATACATCAAGTGGTTGTTCCAATTCTCCCCCCTCATTGTGTTGAGCCAACAGATGGCCAAAACCTTTTCCACGATGGCCCACACCTCGTCGAGGCCTACCTTGTTGACGAAGCATAGCTAGGTCCAGAAAAGCCTAATTGATCCCTCACTTCAAGTGTCCATGCCCTACCCCTCTAGTTGCATTGGTGTACTGACTTGAACAGATAACAAAAAATGTTTCACTTCCTACTCCCCACCACGGACTTTATTTGGAAGCTCCAAATACTTCTCGGTCAACCCAACTATTTATGGCCATGGCTACAGAAACACAACCTTGTTCTCTTCCCAAACCACCCAGACTTATCCCAACTCCTGACAACAACCACCACCCTCAACAAGTAGTCTAGAAGCGATGAATTAACCTCTAAGCCCTTCGGCTCCCTCAACGGGCCTTCTAATTTATCTCACAAACTTCCTTAGGGCCCCAGCAAAGCACCCACCACACTAAAACCCCTAAAACTTCCGAAAATGATATTAGACCTTAATGCAAATAGAAGACACTACAAGAAAAAAGATACCCATATGACTAGCAAGACACATTAACCCTATCGACCACTCCCCTACCTTCACCAAGCTTCCATCAAGATAGAACCAACATCAATTTAAAAGCACTAGTAAGAAAATAACACAAAAAAATATGTAAGTAGGTGCAACAAGCATCCCTTTGTCCCAATCTAAAAGAGGACCCAACGACTCTAAGCACCCTCCCTCCAACCTTCACAGAAATTTCTACTCTCACCAATGACTGAGGAGTGTCAGGATCCTAGGTCACAATCTTCTTCCACTTAAGGACTAACATAGCTTCATCATGCTTCCCATCAAGGTTCTCTTTGCACAATTGTTGACCAAATAATGAGTGAAGCTTGTGGACATAGCCTCCCTGCTCTTATGGGTCAACTATTCCCCAATTTCTCCACTTCTTCATCTCCCTCCCAAAACAAATGGGCATGAATGTCCAGACCCATTCACTTATAACCCAAAACATCTTTTGAAGTTTTATTCACCTACTGCTTTGTTGGGCTTGTGCTACACACAACCTAGACATTAATGATGCATAGGTTAATCGTCTACACCCAAAAACTGCCCCACTTAATTGTTTACCACCCCATTAGAAAATAATTAAATTTAATTTATAGAAAAAAAAAATTATAAAATTCACACAAATATATATACTTTATCATTTATAAATTTAAACCTATAAAAAAACAAAAAAACCAACCAACAAAACAAATATTTTTAATCATTATATCTTATATAATTAATAATTTTATATAAACATTACAATATTAAAATTCATATTCTTTTATCTATTTTATCGTTAAATCTATTATATTAATTAATAATTTAATTTATAAACATTAAAATATTAAAATTCATATTCTTTTATCTTAATTACTCATGTTAAATAATGCATAAATTCAAAATCTTTATTATAATTAGCATGGTCTTTCCCACACATATATTCTAATATCTCTACCTTACTGATCGCATCTATGAAATCATTTCATTTATTCTTTATCAATCTTTTAAATCTTATATTATATGTATAGTGGGTGTCCAATCTAAATATCTTAATTTCATTTTTTGCACCATATTTATTAGTGTTTGCCTCTGGCATAGCAGGGACTATAGTGTTCAATACGGCGTTGACCAGCTATTAAATCGCTTTGACTTATTAATATATTCGGTACATTTCAGATTTAAACCAATGTTTTAAATAAAATGTTCAGCTCAACAAATTTTTATCCAATGTTTTTGTTTGGACGTCTTATTGTCGGCCTCACGTGCCCTGATGTTATTTTAGTGAGGGCAAGTTATTTTATCATAAGGTTTTTCAAAACAAATGTGTGAGCGAGCAAGTTATTTTGTTCAATATCCAAAGCCACCACTTCTAGCGACACGCCACCTGCAGCTTCTTCTTGCCACTTGTCACCTCTTCTATCTCCCGTCCTCTCTTCATTCCACACAATATCCTTCTTATCCAAATTTGCAGCTCCATAGCGTAGAGAATTGGCATGGTCTCCAGAAACTTGTGGAACGCAGAGAATTGGCATAGCATAGAGAATTGGCATGGCCTCCATAAACTTGTGGAGCGCAGAGAATTGGCATAGCATAGAGAATTGGCATGGCCTCCAGAAACTTGTGGAGCGCAGAGAATTGACATTCTCAACAAAAACTTGTGGAGTGATTTTGACAGCCATGCCCTCTAGGAACATGCAGAGTGATTTTTTAGATGAAGAAACCAGCAACGGTTCTACAAATGAAAATTTGTAAATTGTGGTGATTTTTGAAGATCTTGTGATTCTTAACTTGCATCACATCGCAGAGAAATATCATTAAACAATCCTTATATTTTCTATTCATATTCCAAAGGTAAATAATAATTATCAATCCTTACATTATCTTTACATTATCTATTCATATTTCAAAAGAAAAAGTACATTTTTCCAATTACAATTTTCATTTTGATAACCATAAAAATCATTACAGAGACTCATCATCCTTGAAACATTTTGGTAGCATCTAGTTGTTGGTTTTGTGCTCAAGCTATGATGCAATTATTTTTTAGTTATGTGCTGAGAGTTGCATGGCTCGTACCTATATCCACTCCCGTCTAGCTTCTACGCTAGCGAATTGGACTTGCTTTGATGTTTTAAAATGTGTTACTTATAACTACCTAGTTGTTTAGAGCACAATATTTATCAGGCATGTAAACTATTCAAATATTCATGCTTTATTGAGGTTTCTTCTTACATTCTGGTATACAAGTTCTATAATATGTATATTACTCCATTCGAAAAATCACTGAGCAATCACTTGAGCACTATAGATTACTGATCATAGACTGAGCTAAACTTCTTATGTCAATGGTTTGCCCCCGAGGGCCTTTATGGCGCAAGTGAACCAGATCTCTCATGCCCAGTAGGGGTATTCAAATGGAATTTCAGCTGTGGTTTCCACCTTTTTTAATTAATCCTGAAATCTTAATCATAATAATGCCTTCTTGTGTATACACATCCCAAGAAAATTAAACACATTATATCTGTGGAAATATTTCATATTTAAAATGCCCAAGACAAAAGATGAAGTTTCCAAGGTATGCTTAAACTAAATTTCTGAATACTTAATGGTGTTTGCAAGACAAAAATGAAATTTCCAAGGTATGCTTAAACTAAATTTCTGAATACTTAATGGTGTTTGCAATATTATGAATGATTGCATTACTAAGGACAATACCGCAGTACACTCAGAAGATGAAAAAGATGAAAAGAAAAATGAAAGGATTTTGGCACCTGTAATTGTTCTTGCAGTGTCTCAATTTTTGTGTTTTTCTCATTGATTATGTTAGAGACTGTTCACCAGCAAAACCTTTGTGATTACTGCCATCACCAAATTTGCTTGCAATCTACGAGTACCATCTAGAAATGTTTGTGTAGTTCTCTAGGCCCGTTCCACATTGGAAATTTCCAACAATAAGCTTAAACAACCAGACATTCCAGGGGGAATTGCCTACCACTGCTGAACCTGTAGAATTCACCCTAACTCTGCGTAAGAAAAACCCCTTTCTCAAGACACTTATTTCTATAGGCAACGAGGGATCAAATGCTACTGCATTTGCTTTAATGGCCAACAATTCCTCAACGGAGATTCCCAAAGACGCGACGGAGGCATGCCATTAAACTGGCAGCCAGGGAATGGCATCGCCCTCGGCTCCTCCTCACCGCAAATTGATCGAGTCGAATAATCTGTTGACCTCCCTATTCCAGAACCAATGGCCTCCCTTCCAGGTTACCCTATGACCTCCATTGCCCAAAATTTGGACTGGGTGAACGTCATATGCTTCGAGTATCACGACTTGTGGGACACTTCCACCACCAGAACTCATGCGACACTGTATCACGACTCGTGGGACACTTCCGCCATCGTTGTTTGTCCCAAGCAAACCGTGTGCAGCCAAATGTGTTGAACAATGTGAAAACTTTCCAACAAAAAAATTGAAACAAGCGACACTCACAAGGATGCATGTGGAGTACGTGTATCACTTTAATAAATTATAAATTATAATTAAAACTATTTTCTACCACTTGTCATTCTTACGAAGTAGGCGTTTGTTTCTGGCAACAGTTCACCAGGTATATATTACATGTGGTTTTCGGCCTATGTGTTTAAGTAATTTCTCTGTATTACTATATATGTTTGAATAAATGATTAGCACTCCTTACAGTTTGCTTGAGGTTTATTAGTGTCTATTGGTCATTCTTGACACATAAAGACGAAAATTCATAATTATTTCATACTATTAATTCAGGCAAAGCCTTGAAACAATACCGTTAGATGTTATGGGTTATGTTATTCAATAGAACCTTCTCCTCTGTTCTGGGTACCATTTTTTTTTTTTTTTCATTTCAGGAAAAAGGATTGTTCTTTAAATGGATGTTAGTCGTATTAGAGGAGTAACCTTGTTTCGCTACTACGTAATGTTTAATAACATTTTTTGCACAATAAGTCAGCGATTTTAGTACTGGGTTTTTGAAAATTAATTCCATTTATCAACTAAACCTTTGTTACATCTTCAGGTTTCCTCTATAGCTTTAAACACCATAACGAGAGGAGATGGGTATCATAGCTCATTCCAAGATCATATTTTTTTTGCTTTCTATTATTGTTTTAATGTAGGCTTTGGTTTGGGATTAATTTGTTCTACGTCGTTGGCACTATTTTTAATCAAAATTTTATTGTGGAGAGTTCAAAGTTCTAATAATGCCCATATTCATCCCCATCGAGTAAATGATTATAACCTTACTAGTACTACCATGTCTCTTTTCATCAATTCCAAAGCTGTAATTAGTATATTATTTGATTTCAGCCCAGCAGGGGCTACCGCTGCTTGTGGATCTTGTTATATCTATAATTTGATTTTATTATTAACAGCTTGTTATTACATTATTCATTATAATTATTTGATTTCATTCTTTTCGTTGATATTATGACATTCATAGTTACTTTATTTCATATATAATTTCAGAAAATATTTTATTATCCTTTTATTTATTTATATATATAATAATTTATTAATTCCAATTTATATTTACAAATATTAAAAAAATTATGAAGTTAAATCAATTTTAATCAAAATTTATTAATATTAAGAAATTAATATTTAGCTTAATATACTTAAATATTATTAAATTATGAAACTAAATCAATTTTAATTAGAAATTTTATTAATATTAAAGAAATTAATATTTAGCTTAATAATACTTTAAATATTATTAAATCCAGTGATATGAAAGTAAAATTTTTCAGAGATAATATAGTTCATGCCCCCATCCTTTTCATCTTCCAAGGAGACAATTAGAAATAACAAAGGACACTTGTCACATACAAAGTAATGAGTTTAATTGATATTTGAGTACATTGGCATTCCAGTGTGGCCACAATTATCGTGGCTTATTCACCTCCCATACTTTGCAATGTGTTGTAGCTCCTAGAGACAACCTCTGGGTTGAGGAGAGGTCAGTGCCTAGGACATTTTAGTCTCTTTTGAAGATAAACCAGTGCAACTCAAGAGAGGGATGTAAAGTGATTTGGATTTTACTTCAATTACCTTTCTCAGAGACAACTTCGACATACACATGAACAATGTATCATTCCCAAGAATAAATGCTTAGGTAAGGTGGTCGGCATACAGAGAATACAACTTAATTTGTCGTTATAGCAAAGATGGAAAGGAGAAATGCAAGAGAGGAACTTGGTGCAGAGGGTTGGATAAAAGCAGAATCCTATGCAAAAAATCCTAGTAGAATCATGAAAAGATAAAAGGAGTGTAGTGCATAAATTATGGAGAACATTTTAAGGCTTTCAAATCTATCTCTCACAGGTACTATCAATTATTTCATAGCACAAGTAAATCTGTAATTTCATAGGTATCATTTGTTAATACATAACATAGATAAATCTACAATCTCACAGATACCATCTATTATCACATAACATAAGTAAATCTATGACTTAAGAGTGAATCCAGCAGCTACAATTACATAATTTTTGAAGAAGAAAATACACATATGAAATGACATACAAAGCAGGAACACATACTGCATATCCCAAATTCTTGGAATCACCATAACTTTTTCATTAATCTTCTAGAATGAAATTCATGTCCTCGCCTAGACTAGTGGTATTTGCAAGACGATAACAGCCTCTTGGAACTAGGAAAATCAAACCTTTCATATTAAGTTCCTCTTCCCTTTTATAGGGAGAGTGAGTTCAAACAAAAAATTACAAAATATCTTTAAGGCTGCAGTTGTCTGAGCATGCTAGTGGCCTAGTTGTCCTAATAGATTTTAGTTCCTCTTTGGAATGAAACATTTACAAATCATAAAACATGAGGTGTCATGATTAACACAGCAAAATATTTCCATTGCCGATTCCTCTGATTTCCTGAGGTGGACTCAAGCTCCATTATTTGAGTTCTTGGTGGACCGATGATCTGGAGTTATCGCGTGTTGGTGGACTGCTCGCATTTATGCATCATTAATCGCAAAAAATGGGTCTTTGAGTGATCTTCGTACTGAGAATTAATTCTCAAGCACACGGCACAGAGATCAATTGTACAATAGCATGGCTTCTCTGAACTGATGTCACTATTCTTTATTTAATCCTTTGCAATGTGCACGCTATATCGGGGACGACTTATGTCTCAGTAGAAGACAAGACCAAAATTTCCTCTACAGATTGTGGTCCTTCTTGCCTTGATCCAACGATCTTTGCAGTTGTAGTTACTCCTCAGACACCAACTTTTTCCATGCATTTACCAAGTTGTTGGCCCATTTGTCTTCCATACTCCTTTGTTGCAGTATTGGGCCTTAATATATCATAACTCTTATCAAAATAAAGTTATGAAATCACAACCTCCTAGTGCCCCTATCTCCTCTTCGTTTAGCTCCTAATTGCTTATTTTCCATAGAACCACTACCTGTGACTGGAGGCTTTCACACAATGTTGCATTCAATATCTCGAAGCCCCCACGCATCGTAACTTTATTTAAAAGAATGTTGCAAATTACGAAGACCCAATTGGCTTTCAGCTCTTGGTTTCCCTTAGCCCCCTTCTTGTTTTTCCTCCATGGGAGCACTACTTGTCACCACTAGTGTAGTGCTTAGGTTTTGTCGTATCGGAGCCTTCATCCATCGTAACACTATTAAAATAGAAGTTACGAAATCATAACCTTTCGATGCCCTTAGGCCATTTTCCATTAGCCTCCTTATCGCAACTCTGCCATAGAACCAGGTGCCATGACCAACGACTTGGCGCTTGGGTGCTCCGGCCTTCGAGCTCTTGTCGAGGGCCTATTTCGCTTTGTAATTTATCTTGCCCCTTAGTTCTTTGGGCTACTTGCGACCAAGTGCCTCTCCCCGTCGGAGCTCTTCTCATAAAAAATTCTCCAATTTGGAATTAAAAACAATTTGATGCCACCTCCCTCTGATATTCTCTATAGCACTTAGGTGCTCTGCCTAGCTTTGTGCCCTTACTCCTTTGGTTTCCTATGACCAGGTGCTAATCATACATCAAAGCCCCTTCATTGGATCAGAACTTTTTATAAAACAATTTAATCAAGGGTCATGAAATCTCTTTCCTCCGAAATGTTGACCTCCTAGATGACACCACATTGAGGTCATCATATCCACGTGGTGTCTCATGAGTGGTGACATGTGTCACCCATATTTGCCCCATCAAGCCCTCGAAAATGTCGAAATTGACTACCATGTGTCCGCCATATGGCCCTTTCAGGATGACATCATTTGCCACATCTGATCCTCAGGGCCAATCACCTGTTGCCTTGTATCTTCTTGGACGAGAGAGAAAAGGTTTATGGGTCCTTGGGTTTTGTGATGATTTCCTCTGCATTTCCCCTTCTCCATAGTTTCAATGCTTACAAAGGAATTACAATTTTAAGGGTTACGAAACTTCGATCTCCGAAGTTCTAAAATAATTGACCCTTTGAAATTCGAGCTTCGATGTATTCTCTGCCTCTCCTTCCAACTGCATGCTCCGATATTCCATTTTGAGTCCACTTTAAAATAAACCGTTGAGGTTCCTTATGCTTCGTTCCACGATATCCTAAAGTCCCGATATCAGGTTCAAATAATCAGCTCTGGATTTTGGCTCTTCCCTTTTCTGCTCCCTTCTGAATTTTGGGTCATGAAATTTTGGTCATCCCTTTGATTTTGGTCCTCGGTGCACTGAGCCTTCTCCGAAATTGGAATCCTGATGGTTGGCCCTCCTTTTTTAGCTTTTGGATTCAAGATTTTGGCTCTCCCTTTTTGCCGACCAAGAATGTCCTTGCCCTTCTCTGCACCAGGGATGAAAAATAGGACCATTTGGCACAAATATAAGATTGTATGACAAGTGACAACACAATGGTTGATAGGGGCTACAATGGGGTTTTCGCTAGATGGTTTCATGTCTTAAAATTGCTTTTATTCTTGTTCCATCCTATTTTTGATGTCATTTTCATGTTGCATTGTTGTATCTAAGCTCTCCATCCTTGGTTACTTATATTGTAGCTTTCTGATAGAATTCCCCACCCCCCTCAACTTTGTTAGCAAGATTCTAGCATTGTTCCTAGACATAGTTTGTTATGTGCATCCCATATGGCACAAGAAAAGAAGGGTTATAAGAAGTAAGGTCCGCACCACAAGCCTATCACTCATGAACAACACAAGGCAGAGTTTAATAAGGTGATTTTCCATAGGTACACTCATTGTACCATCAGAGATACCATTGAATCTATTGAAGATGAAACCCAACTAGAACGGAGTTTTATGAGCAATGAGGATATTCGTGAAGAGGTGAGAGTTATAGGCACTGAACATTAGCATATTGAGAACCTAAGACTAAATACTTTCATGCCCTGGACCTATCCTAATAAGTGAATACCATCTTGGGTAAGCTCTTAATGGAGAGAAGTGAAGAGTACTAGGCTACACTACTTTAGTTGGATGAGCTTCACTTGCAAATTAAAGAAGTTGAACATAAAGTCACTTCCTAGGGACCTAAAGAAATGGACATTAAACCCCCAACGTCAACGTTCCTTATGTCTAGGGCACTGGCTTGAAGGACACTATCCCCCCTAATTAAGTGATATTTTGATTACATAGTTTTTTTTGTAGTTCTATTTTACTAGAAAGTGTTTCTTACACCTTGATTAGTTGTAGGCATATAGAACAATTAGGCTTAGAGGTTGATACTTCTAATTTTTTGTTCTTGTGTTATAGTGTCACCCAAATATCTTAGTCAAAATCACTTTTTTTGTTGTTGTTAGTTTAGTTTCCCTAGCAACATCTTAGCAACCCTATCTATATACTTTCTAGTTTTTCTCAATTAATAATATTCTAGCTAGCTTACCAAAAAAATATTATTTAACTTAATAATAAATCAAATTAATTAAATAATAACCCCCGATCGGGGTGTGTGCCCAAGGACGTACGGCAGAGATGGTTTCTAGGCCAACTAAGGGACAGGTACTATCCACCGCATCCCACACGCTCATGGCGATGGGTGTGGTGGCCTCCCGCATGACAATGGATAGAGGAAAATGGAGAAGTGGCAGTCAGTGCTAGGGTAGTGACAGAGGTGGGAAGGACAAGATAGGACGGGTGATGGGACAGAGAATGGAGGAAGCGGATTATGAAGGCAGGTAGGGTGGTGGGATGAGCAGAGTTGCTACGGGGAGACGGAGAAACGATGTGGCATACCAGGAAAGAGACCAACAAAGACATCTTCGCATCGGCACTGGGTATGTTATCTGGCCTCACTCGTCTAATGCAATGCTTTCTATGTGTTTCCATGGCGAGGGAATGAGAGAACAGACCAGGGAGGGGAATTGGGGAATAGGTGGGGGAAACCTTTGCATGCTAGGAGGGAAGGGAATTGGGTCTGAGCCAGAAACTGACACCGAGAGAGATCATCGGGGATGGGACCTTGAGAAACCACCTACAATTAAGCAGGCTAGCCGGATTACCAGGGAGGGAGGGGAGAATGTAGATAAGAAAGTGCGAGGGAAGGCAACTGGGAGTGGCAAAGAGGAGCAGAGGATGCATAAGATAGAGGGGCGAGAGAAGGTTATGAGAATGGGAGTATTGGTTATCTAGCTCGATGGGTGGGCAGTGAGTGCCGTAAGAAAAATTCGAGACGGGCACTAGGGTAACACCCTCAAGAGCAGAGGAGATATATGCAAACACCAGAAAGGTGGAGAGGCTAACGCCTGGCAGGTGAGTGGCGTTGATAATTCAGGAAGAGGAGAGACGTTGCATCCTTCGGCAAAGGGGCACTAGGGCAGAGGTAAGTGTGGTTGGAATTGTGAGGGTAGGGGAAGCAGTAGCAACTTGGAATGGTTGGGAAATACACTCTGTGAACTAATGTGAATCGTGTGTGAATAGGCTCGTACAACAGAAGAGATGGCTAGACTAGCCTGTGGAAGAGGATGAGGAAGAAGGGGGAAGGAGTTGCCTCGAGCAGCTGACCCGGGCACCTCGAAACCTAAGCGTGGGAGGAAGCTGGTAGAAAGGCTCATCAGTGAAGCGGCAACAGCGTATAGGGTAGGGACAGATGCAGGCATCCGCAAGATGTTAGAAGATTGGGAGGAACAGATAAAGGAGGAGGCAGACTTTGAAGAGGAAATGGAGACCTGGCGAGAGGTAATCCCAGACCCAAGGAATACTAGGGGCAGACTCACGCAGTTTAAGCAGACTCTATACTTGTACTAGCTCATGAAGAGCCTTCTGGGGAAGGCCATGGAGCAACTTCCAATGGGGATGGCAATGACCCTCTAGGACATGCCAAACTACAAGAAAGATCTACAGATCATTCAGTTCCAGCTGTGCAAGTAGGACATCCACCTAGATCATATTCAAAGGCATATCCCTTGTATTATCGAGCTGACAAATGCACCAGGAGACTCAGCCGAAGCCCCAGCTCCAGTGGAATCAGCCTCCAAAGATCAGAAGGAATAGTCAAGTTCCAGAATGATTTTTGGCTTTTAGCGGATATCATTTACTTTTTTACTGATGTATACTCATGATAGACAAAAACTTAGACACTTATCATGATATAGATGTATATATAGCTTAGGTTGACCGCTTGAAACTATATTATTTTTGGATGGCTTATAACGAGAATAGGTGGCCAACATACTTGGTTTCCCACTAGGCAAGTTGAGGCCACCTATCCCATCTATGTGGTGTAAACTTGTCTTTTATAAATAGGAAACAGAAGGTACTACCAAACTTTACAAAAAAAAAGTAATAGCTACTCAGTAAAAATATACTTTGAATTAGCCACTACGTCAATAGATTTATATTACGTTATCTAAATAATTGAAAGTTATAAATTTTACAATATTTCAATCCTATCTTGATTAATATATTTAGTTTATGAGTATAATATGGATAAATAATATCGTTTAAATACCACTAATATCACATTTCTAATTTATAATTTGAAAGAAATTTACTTATATAAGAGATTTTAAATTTTTATAAATTATTAAGAAATACATAATTTTTATTTTAAAAAATTAATTAAAGTATTTATAAGGAAAAAAATTCATATAATAAATGAGTTTCTTTTATTTGAACTAAAGCACCAATTTTTTGCAAATAGCATTCTAGATAATTTAATACACCTTGAAATGTGAGCAATCCCTTTTTTACCCAGTTCTCTTATTTTATACATATTAATTAAAATTGCCTTATGACAAGAAAGCCATTAATGCATGAGAAAGCATTATTAATATGTTTTTTTGTGATCAGGTAACTCTCATTTAATACTTATTAAATACAAGTCCAAACTACAACAAGAAAACTATAAAATAATGAAACGATGTGTGTTTGTCTTTGTTAATTTTAAGTTAAAATTTTCACGAATACAAAACATTATTAAATGGTATGATTTTTAATTAAATCATCCATTAAAATTTACTTTTAACGTAGTAATAAACTAGATTAACTAAATAATAATTAAAAATTAAAAATATACTTGGAATTGTCCAAATTTCCTATAGATGATTAGATTCACATTACATTTCCTAAGTGTAAAAGTGATAAGTTATACAAAATTTTAATAATATCATGGTTAGTAGATTTAGTCAATTGATATAATGCTGATAAATATTATTATCTTTGCAAGTCAAATAAAATTCAAAATGGGCATCATATTTTGAAGGAAGTAATGAGGGAGGTTAATCTACTCTCTTAATTGACTAATTTAGCAATCAAAGGTCATGATATATACATTGGCAACATGCCCATTCATTTGATTGGAGGGAAGATTAGGGAGAAATACCACACCCTTCTAAAGGGGTTTGGGATTAATCTGGAACTATCCTTATCACAATTGTGGAAGTTGGAGGCTCTATGGTGCAATGTGTCTTCTTAGGCATGGACCTCTAGTAAGTCTCTTCATTCACAAGGAATTCCTTCTACCTCAAAAATGGGCTCTCCTATAACTAGTGTGTGAGACGTGTTGTCATTGATGACAACAAGATGACATTGATGTCAAAGAAGATGAATGGGAAACAGCAACAGGACCATCCCTGATGATCAAAGGAGCAATAATACTCCTCATGAAGAAGTATGATTGCTTGATCCTTTGCAAGGTCTCACTATATTGAGGATATGAATGTTTGAATTTATTTGATTTTTTGATGAATTTAAGATCCTCAAAATGTCTTATAAATAACATTGTTTCATAATTATTATAGATACCTTTCCAATGGTATATTATGCTCAAAAAAACTTCTCTTGGATGAGAAGTTATGGTCCATTGAAAATCAATATGTTGGGGAAAAATAAAAGGCCAAACTATAGGGTCAAACCAAACTATTAATTTGTTAAACATCATGCAAATTGGGAGTGGATACACCATTGGTCAATTAGATCAATGGCCATAAGTGCACGGAGATACACATTGGTTAACACAGTTAAATATCATGCAAGTCTCGAATCAATCCATTGTGTTCTCAATAAATTAATGGTCAAATGAAGGAAAAGATGCTCGATGTTTAACTAATCCAAGTAGATCAATGGGATGATGACATGTGGAAAAGTTATATTGGGATATGATGTCAACATGCTAACGTGGAGCTACTGGAGGTTTCCACATGGTAGGTCAAAATGGCAGTTTCAACTATCCAATGAGCATGTTTTTGGATGACGCGTGGCCCACTCAAGGTGTACCGTGTGGCTATTGTGATGTCATTGATGATGTCATCATATGGATGCCCAATGACCTTTGGGTCCTGGTCATATGGGCTTGGTCTTATGGTTCTCTAGAGACATTGAATGGCCATTGACATGTCAACTCCGGATTTTTTGCATTGGTCATATGGTTGGCCTTCGATTCATTGGACCATCGCACCTATAAATATACATGACCAAGGGCTAGTTCATGTGTAACAATTCAAGTTTAATTCTATGCTAAGGAGCTTTGATGGTTGGTGTGTGTTCTAGTTTCAAATTAATTGTGGTATGATTCAGATGTGATCTCTGACTAGTCCGAAATTGAAATCTAAAACGCAATTTCTGGTTCACGTTGATTGTTGCTTGTTGTAGAGATGTATCTTCTAGTCTGGTGGAAGCTCGGTCGTGGTCATTTTAGCAAAGGTTCGAATCAAAATGGAAATGAATTGTTTGAAAGTTGGATATACATATTGAAGTATGTCATTAAAGACAAATAATACATAGTGGGAATGTTTGTGTTATACAAGATCGATGACAATATTAGGTTTAGCATAGTCCATTGTCTTTAGGGAAGGTTGAAGGAAAGCTTTGACTAAATGTCCAACCTCCTGGATAGCACTATAAATGTGTCATAAACCTAAGATTATGCATGTGGAGTTGATAGTTGGAAAATGGAGATTGGTTGATATATGAGTATGTCCTCTATTAGCATAACGTTGGCCATTTTGTCACAACAACACCGAAACATTGAGATTTTGTAGAAGCATACTAGAAATGTGTAGTTTGTAGAACATTTAATTTGGTAGAGGGTTTATTATAGTTATTTTTGTTTCCCAAAGTCATTATTTGTCTAAATTCAAACCCATAATAAGTTGAGCGATCAGAACTTATAAATGGACACAACCATAGGAGTGTGACATTGTTTTTACTCTTATTTGATGACCAAAATTTCTTATGTGTGTTTGGCAAAAACTATGAGAATATTTCATGTGTTTTGGATATATTAAGTAAACAGGTTCCAAGAAAGACTTTGAATGAGAAAAATGATGAATTGAATGAAGCAGAGTTTGGGACAATAATGTGACATCCAACAACAATTATTGACGTGAATTTTTTGATAGTATTTATAGCTTAAATGATGATTGCAGGTTGTATGGAAATGGTTTCAAGTTGTATGGAAATGGTTGTAGGTTTAATGGAAATGTAGTGGTTGTAGTTTGCATGGCAGCATAGCGGTTGTAGTTTGTATGGTAGAGACATTGATAGTTGCAGCGATAGAGATAGTGGAAGTGATTATATGTATTAGTTGTAGATTAGGATATTGTTCATGATTCAGTGGTATATTATGATCATGGATCTAGTTTGAAAATGTTATGAAATAGAGGTCCACAAGCAAGAAAAGAAAGGAGGTTAAAGCCTCAATTAAATTGTATCTTGTAGTGAGAAGTTGCTTGCATCTTTGGGGCTAGTGCCTCAATCAAGTTGTAGCCTACTGCAAGTGGCAACTTGCATACTTTGGGGATAGTTGTCTCTCGTAGGTTGAGGCCTACAAATTTGATGTACAGAATTGAAGATTGAGCAGAAGAAGATTTGGTGGTTTTCTCCCATTTGGATTTCCACTTAAAAAAAAATTCTCTCTTTTTGATGTGATGATTTCTTGTGTTGTTTCTAGTTATGTTTCTTATGTGATGATGCATTGTGATAACTGATGAGATAATGTCTATGATAATTGATATAATAAATTATAGTTAATTAAGATTGAGAATTTTAAAATTGTATTCACGCTAATTATCTCTCCCCCCCCCCCCCCACCCGCTCCTCAATGTGACATTTGGGCCAAAAATTGGTATCAGAGTCAGGTTCCTTTAGGAACAACTAACTATAAGACGGTTAAAGATTAAGAAAAAATGGCCTCTGCGAGAGCAGTAGGAAAGCCCCTATGTTTGTTGGAACCAATTGGTTTTTCTAGAAGATAAGGATGGAGACATGTATCATCTCTTTGGGAGCATATGTTTGGGAAATTATGAATACAAAATATCAATTCCCCAATGCTATTGCAACAGATGCAGCAGAAAAGGAAATTTACACATCTAATGCTCAAGGCTAAGCATGTTATCTTAACTAGTTTGGTAGAATTTGAATTCGTCAAAGTAATGTAGTGCAAGTCAACTCATGAGGTATGGAAAAAGATTCAAACTTATAACAAAGGAGATACCAAAATTAAATAATTTAAGTTGTAAGCTCTCATAAGCAAATTCAAAATTTTAACGATGGAAGAAGATGAGGATATCATTTCATATTTTCTTTGAATAGACAATATTGTTAACTCCATTGTAGGTCTTGGTGAATAAGTCAAAGTCAATTCTATTGTTTGAAAAGTGTTAAGAACGCTTCCATCAAGATTCAATCCTAAAGTCTCAAACCTTAGGGAACTAACAAAAGTTGACAAGATGACAATAGATCAACTCCATGGAACTCTTTCCTCATATGAGTTGAGAATCAAGGAAGATAATTCAGGAGTCAATGAAGGAGATTTCAACGTAGAAAAAGAGGAGAAAAAGAAAAAGGATCAAGAAGATTCAAATTTCTGATGAATAATAAGCCAAGTTTGTTTGAAAACTCAAGAGAGGAACCAAAAAGTTCAATGTAAGCTCCCTTTCAAATGTTTTGAATTCAGAATAATTGGTCATTGTGAAACTAAATGTCCTTATTCTAGGATAAATGAAAGTGACGATGAATCAATAGGGATGGCAAGAGGGGGGGTATTCTTTTGAAACCTGAGGAACACCAAGTAATAAAGTATGCATGGGGTCTTGGCAAGGGAATGAATAATCTAGCAGAAATGTATGAGATTTTGTTTGGTCTTCAAATAGCTATGGATAGGGAACTCTTTAAGATCAAAAGTTTGGTAGATTCCCTCATCACTATCCAACATTTACACAATGGATCCATCCCTAAGAATAACCATCTGAGTCTTCCTCTTCAAAGAATTCTTAGTATCTTGGAATCTTTCTCTAGCAAGGTTTTCTACCATATTTTATGGAATCAAGACCATGAGGCTTATGAACAGGCGAATCATTCTTATCTATTGGAGGTAGGACAGAGAATCATCAATAGAAAGTATAGATGGAAAACTATCCCTTGATGAACTCAATGTAGGTTCCTATTTATCTCAAATCCTTTATCATTCAGGAGATCAGGATAAAAAATACATGTTTGGTGGGGGTCATTAAGATTTTTTCTCATAAGTTATTCACCCCCTTCAACAATTTGAATAATATTTTAATAGTGGTGTGGTATGATCCTATGGCCAAATATGAGGTGGTAGAATACAGGAATTCATGCCACGTGCCTCCACACTCCTCGCTTAAGGCGAAATATGTAGTTGGTCATTCTCTCATGTATTCTTATATCTATGTATCTAGTTCATTCATGGCTTCAAGGAAGCGAGCATTAAATGAATCTCAAGGGTGATAAGATTTGTGTAGTGTGTGAGTCCTCTGGTTCCAAAATTATATTCATGGAGACTGGTCATAAGTCAAGTATGCATGAAATGATATTTTGGTGTATGTTTGAAAACTTGGTTTTCCTTTGTGAAAGTTAGGGCTCCCTTACATTTTTGGTGAAATTTTGCATTGGTGTGGGTCTCCTAGTTTTTGTCTTGAATTATCCTGGCTCAGCACTCGCAAGTTTCACAATCTTGGTGTTTCTCTTGCATGATTTCAATAGTGAGTGTCTATTCTTCTTGGAGTGGAGTTGGGTATTTCTTTCTTTGGGTTTGTCGGCATTTCCTCAAGTGAAAGCATTCTACCACCCTGTGCATTCCTTTCCCTTCTCTCTCTGGATAGTAAAGGTTATGTCGGGAGGAAGTTGTCATGGGTGAATTTACATGCCAATTTGGATCTGTTGAGGGTACCTAAATTTCAATGTTCCAATTAGATTGATTATTGTTTTCTATCTTATTTAGTTTGTGTCTCTCTTTTGGGTATACTCTTGCTCCATTTATTGTCTGTGAAGTCTTCTAAATTTTGAGAAGTTTGGCCCTCCCTTGTCGATGATGACTCCTTTCTCTGGTTCCTTGGATTCCTTTTTTTGGCCCAATTAATGTTTGAATACCAACTCATATTTGCTTCCTCAAGATACTATCAAGAACATAGGGTATAATCCTGAGAATTAATCAAAGTATTTTCATGGTACCAATGCTTGCAGCCTCTACCCGCATCCCCGGGATATCAAATTTTATGTTGAAAATAGTGATCTCCAAAGGTAGATTCTCTAGCAATCCAACACTATTATGCACCTGATTGAAGAAATGCAACGAATTCAAACACAATTAAATCTTCAAGGAGATGATATTGATTCCCTCTGTAGCCAATTGGTCAAACTCCAAGTTTTGAGAAACGAAGGAAATCATCACAACTCTGTGAATAGCTCCCTCGGTGCTTATTGTAAATGTCAATAGATTCCCCCCTTATCTCATGATCTCATTATGCAAATATGTGTTCATATGTGGTCAGTTTTGTCATGTTTATAATTTCCCCGTAGTTGGTTGTTTGTAAGCAATAACTAATTCGTTGAAGATCGTGATTCTTCTATTTTGTCCCCCCTTGAAGAATCTACTTCTTGGATTGTAATGTAAAACTTCCTGGTTATTTTTCTACAACTAGACACAAATTTAATAGAATAATTACTCATTTTTGCCAAAAAAAAATATGATGAATTAAGATTTAAACCTAAGAATTAAAAGAAGGAAACATGAAAGAAAAATTATTTTTACTCAAAGGAAAAAAAGTGACAGTGAAAGAAATGCAAGCATGACTGATGAAGAAAGGAATGTGATATTATTCATATTTGAGGTTGAAGAACCCAAAGTAGAAGTGGATCTTGAAGGGGAAATTAGAAGTGCATTGAAGGAAAGCAAGATCTTTAGGAAAAGAGAAAGTAAATTGATGCAAGACAAGAGACACGCAAGAGACTAAATGAAGATATTATTGATGTTGTCAAATTTGAGCTAGAAGAAGAAAAAAATAATAAAATAATGTCTATCTAAATATATGAATGAGAAGGAACATATATGTGAAATATTGGAAGAATAGTTTGTCTTCTTAAGAAAATAATTGGAGCAGCTCAGTTCAAAATTCAATAAAAGGCACTAAATATCTAGATCATATTCTCAGCATTCAAGGATCCATACTTATCAAGATAGTTCTTGGCTATGAAGAAAAAAATCTTCCCCATAGCTCATAGAACCCCAATAAGGTTGATCATACTTTTATAACATCAAGCAACATCTCAAGGAAAGTAGTACACCAGGGCAAGCATGTTCACTTTGATGATACTCACTACAAAGAGCAGCATAAAGAAGGATCTACAAACAAAAATGATACAGGTAAGACAATGAACATAGCTGATGCTCAGGATGAAGAGAAAGGAGCGTGACTTCTCCAAGAAACACCTTTAGAAGATTGAGATCTCCTTCTATGCCCAGGTATCAAAGAAATTTGTTTTCTTATTATTTGACATGCTTAAACTTTTTTGACACAAAGCACGAGATTGTAGAACCTATGATATGGTAAGGTATAGAGGACATGATCTGGAACCTAATTGGATACATATCGACTAGGTTAGAATAATTCCTCAACCATATCTACATGTTTTGAAGCCCAATGTTGAATGTCACTATGTCACAATGTGGGTCACATAGCTCAAGATTGCAGACTTAACTCTAGATGGTACAATCGAGAAATATTTCCTATCAATACTCACAGATGGAGAAGAGATCAAGGATGACCTCAATTAGGTTTGATTCCTCTTATCTAATACATTGGAGAAATATTCTTCAAGATCATAACTTGCCAAGTTAAAACTTGGAGAAGTAATTATGAAGGAACTATGTGGACTATGGTTAGATGGTGATACTGATTCAAAGGATAAAAAAATATGTTAAAAAAATAGTTTCAAATTCTCCCAAAATTAGTGCCAAATCATAGATATTGTCATTATGATTCAAATGACGCTTGAATCACCTCAATTCGACATCGTATGAGGAATTTATTGCATTCTGAAGTTTTTGGCAAACAATAAAAAATTCAACTTGCAAGGTTGACTAGGAAGTGTACGGATGTCATGTGGCAGTCTATATGCTGACATGGTGTTAATGTCAACAAGATGACTATGCAGAATGGAGGCAATCAGGATGTGACACGTGGCATGATCGTATAGGGGCAGTTGGTGTGTTTTTATTAGTTGACAGGTTTTGGTTTTAGCCAATCAGAGGGTGCCACGTGGCTCTATGAGAGGGCACCACATGGCCTTCGATATTTGTGTAAAATTTTGGTTATGGACTCACTGACCTCCCTGGGGTTCCAGCCCGCAACCTCCGGCAAGCTAATCATCCTCTCTACTTGTAGAAATTTAATGTGTAGATTGAAAATTGCTCATGAAATTTACTAGATCACAAGACTTGAAGCTACTTTACTCATCTGCTGAAAGAAAATCACGATCGAGAACACAAGTCATTAACATGCATCAAGATTCAAAATGTAGACACAGAGATTTATATATGGGAAAGAAACTACTCAAAACCCTTTACTATCGGTATTGCATTAGTCAAAGAATATAATGAAATACAATGCTTGCTCAAGCTTAAGCAACCCCTACACTAGTATAATTTATCTCTTTGCCTCATACACTGAATCAAGCCAATACTTAGTCAATTTATCAGCCTTCCAAGCTCCTATTTCCTTGCATTTTTCCCTTGGGAATTAGGCCCCTATTAATTAGGAAATTTACCAATTTAGATTACACAATTCCTTTAGGCCCTTCTTTGACTACATGCACCACCTGTACAACTTGGAATAGTTTACAGTTGATAGTACATTTCCAACTCCAATCTCAATTGGGTAACTCAAATTCTCAGCATGCATGATTTAATTTAGGTTGATTGATCAGTTTAACAAGATGATCACTTAGTGTGAAAAAAATTTCACACCCTTGAATGAACCTCCACTAGTTCTATTAACGGTGAGAACTAGTTACACTGGCAATAACTCAAATTAACTGAAATAGATTGCTACAAATTAGTAATCAAACATGTAGAAATGAACTCAAGTGTCTCCAACTCGAATTTACTGAGTTAACTGAATGACAAGAGCCATGTCACCTTATTTAACTGCCTCCAAGTATTTTACTGAAATTGAAATTCGAATTTCTCCTAATTTAATCAAGGCAAAATTAAATTAGGATTTTCTTGCTGCATTTTCAACACTCCCTCTCAAAAAGAAATGGATTATCAGATCCTCCAACCATAATTTTATGGAAATCAGATTTGCCTCTTGAAAAGGCATTTGTCAGAATATTTGCATCTTGTTCCTCTGTCAGAATGTACTGCAACAATATAATCTAGCTTTGCACACAATCTCGTACATGGTGATACTGAATGTCAATATGCTTGGATCGATCATGAAATAATGGATTCTCATAGAGTTTGATACAAGTCTTATGTCACAGTAAATCATTGTAGGATCCATCTGCTGACCAAATAACCCAACAAGTATCTTTCTCATCCAAATAGCCTCACATGTTGCTGGACTTATAGCCACATATTTTGCTTCCATTGAGTTGAGTTCCACATATCTCTGCTCCCTGTTGTACCAAAAATTGATGCTGACCCAACACTAAAAATTCCTCCTGAAGTTCTATTCTTGTTTGATGGATTCCCTACCTAATCTCCATTGGTGAAGCCTTGCAAATTCACTCCCTTTGTCTGTCTATACCAAATACCAAATTGAGTAGTGCCTCTGAGGTATCTCAACTCATCCTTTGTTGCCTTCCAATACAATTTAGTTGGCTTTACCATGGCTTGACTAAGCGGGTTAATTGCATAACACATGTCCAGTCGTGTGCTCACCAAATACATGAGTGAAACCACAAGCTTACTATAGATGGTATCTTCCACTTCCTCACGTGAAGTGGCATCCTCTTTCCTCCAGTCACCTACTAGAGTAGTGTCCATGGGTTTGTTGCTCTCCATGCGAAACTTCTTCAGTGTCTCATTGGCATACTTTCCCTGAGAGAAAAATAGTTCCCCATCTCCTTTCCATACTTCCAAACTAAGGAAATAATGCATGAGTCCCATGTCCTTCATCTTGAACTCTCTTGAAAGGTCCTCCTTGCAAGATATGATCAACTGCTCATCACCACTAAGGATCAAGTCATCGACATATAAAACAATAATCAATAATTTACCTTCTACCACAATGTGATAAATATTTGCATCTACTTCACTTTTGGGGAAGCCCAAACCAATGAGATAGCTATCGATCCTAGTATATCAAGCATGGGGTGCTTTCTTAAGTCCATACAATGCTCGCTTGAGTCTGAATACATGCAACTCTCTATCAAAGGTCTCAAGCCCCTCTAGTTTCTCAATAGACACCTCCTCCTCAATAACTCCATTGAGGAATGTTGTCTTCAGATACATCTAGTGGATCTTCCACACCATCTATTCTGAGAGTGCTATAATTGACCTCATGGATGAGTACCTTGCTACTGGAGAAAAGGTCTCCTCATAGTCTTCCCTCCACCTGAGAGAACCCCTTGGCCACAAATATGGCCTTTTGTTTATCTATGCTCTCATTTGTTGCATGCTTTACCTTGTAAATCCATCTCGAACCAACCACTAATTTGTCTGTTGGTATTGGTACCACTTCCCAAACATTGTTTCTAACAATGGAATCATATTCATCTACAATAGCATCAACCCATACTGGTTTTTGCACTTCTTCCTCAAATGAGGATGGTTTTGTCTCAACTAGCTCACTCATCAGAGCCATGTACACAATGTACTGATCCGGTGACCTTCTCTACCTACGTTGTAAGGTGGGTGCTCCCACATTCTCTCTAGCATCCTGTAATAATATGTCAACTTCCCTCGTCTGCTTCCTTTCTTCTCTGGATGTCTCTGCTTGAGTGGATGTTTCCACTCTCTCCTCCTCTACTTGTGGTTGCTCCACAACTTCCTGAGGTTCTTCTTTTGTAGCCAAAATCTCCTAAAAGGCTGCAACTGAAGCTCCCTCTCAAGTGAACACCTCATTTCCTTCTCCTCATCAAACTTTACATCTCGTCTGACTATTGTCATCCTGAGGGATGGAAATTACATCCGATAGTTGTTAGGTGTACCAGTGTACCCAAAAAGGATGCTCAACTCTGTTGTCAGCTCTATCTTTTGTCTTGCTTCCTTGGAAATATGATTGTAAATTGATGATCCAAAGATACCGAAGTGTGACACATCTAGTTTCTTCCCTAAAATGTTTTCCTCTAGTGTACGCATGCCAAGAAGCATGTGAGGACTCTTGTTCTACAAATAGAGTGTTGTGTTGCATGCTTTAGCCCAGAAGTGAAGAAGTAGGCTTTTGTCATGCAACATTGCTCATGATGCTCCCACAATAGTTTTGTTCTTCCTCTC
Source organism: Pinus taeda (assembly GCA_000404065.3). Classification (NCBI taxonomy): domain Eukaryota; kingdom Viridiplantae; phylum Streptophyta; class Pinopsida; order Pinales; family Pinaceae; genus Pinus; species Pinus taeda. The sequence continues at coordinate 79,985 of APFE031056177.1, read as the reverse complement.
AGCCACCCCATTTTGTTGTGGGTTATGAGGTGCTTTCAACTCCCTTCGAATGCCTTTGCACAAAAAAAATTAAATTCATTTGACATGTACTCACCACCATTATCACTCCTTAGAGCCTTCACTTTCTTTACAGACTCTTTCTCAACAAGTTCTTTAAACTCAACAAATTTGGAGAATGTATCGTCTTTCTTCTGCATGAAGTAGATCCATCACTTCCATGAGAAATCATCCACAATTATAACATACTACATGTGCTTGGCAGTAGAGTTCGTCGAGAAAGTTCCACATACATCAGAGTGGATCCTTTCAAGGGTTGCATGTGCCTTGTTGTGTCGATCATTGAAAATGGATTTTTTGTACTTTCCAAGTGTACACCCTTTGCATGTATCCTGCTGCTCTAGTGCTCCATTGGGGAGGCCTGTAGAAATCTCTTGCATGATCTTCAAAGCACCAGGATATAAATGGCAAAGGATGAGGCCAAGTTGCGCATCACGAAGTTGACCGAGAAGAGGCGCAATGAAAAATCAGCAACAGAGGTAAGGGAAATTTGCGAGGCAGCAAAGGCAGCCGCGAAGTAGGCAAAGGCCGCCGAAGTAGCAGTAGCAGTGCAGACAATAGGGGCCACAACAACACAGGACGAGGAGGGCCATGACTTTTCTACATGACAGGAAGCAAAGGACACAAACCTCGCAGAAGAAGGCACGAAACCAAGCACAACTTCCACCCAACTAAAAAGGTCGTGCTTCACAGAGAGATCGGGTCCACAGAAAAATGTCAAGGCCTCCAAATTGGCCATTGACCCGATCACGTTAACAGAAGGCAACCTCTACGACATCGGCGACACGGTTCACATGGTCACAAAGGAAGCGTTCCTAGAAGCCATGTTAGAGCATCAGATTATGTTGGGGGCCCTAAGGGCGCAGCTGCAGGAACTCCAGGTGTGGCCCCCACAGGAAGGAACCATAGCCACCTACGGTGCAGCAAGCACATCAATAGCTGCTACGCACAAAAATGGCCAACACCATAGTGCTACTAAAAGGGGTGCTAATAGCAGAGAATGAGGTCGATAGAGCCGTGGTGGGTAGGATCAAGGGACTTGGCCTTAATTTCGCTGCCCTTTCGCGAGACACAATGTACCAACTATAGGATGGCATAGCAGCAGAGCTCCACACCAGGGAGGGTCGCGCGATTCAAGTGATGAGTGAGCAAAAGATCAACATGGAATAGCTTAGCCTGCAGCATGACGAACTAGTGTCACAAAACCAGCAGATAATGCAGACAGTTGATGAAGCAAGTCGGCGAGTCCCTGAGTTTTCCATCACCGTAAACCTACCAACGGAAATGCGGATATATTGTTTGGAAAGTGGAGTCTAAAACGTGCGTGAGGAAATAACACGAGTGCAGCTGGAGATGAATCTCCAGATTATCGAGCTGCAGCTGAAGGCACAACCTTCCACTCCTCCAGAATTTAGAGAGCAATGCGTTAGCTCTATTCAAACAGGATTGGAAGAAAATGGATGGGCAGTGTAGGACTGTACTGGTATGTTGGACCAAGCCTTTGGCATCCTCACATCCATGTAGGAGGACCCCAACATACAGCACCTAGAAATAAAGGCGCGCGAGCTTCAGGAGTAGTACGATAGTGTAAGGGGAATTACACAGACAATCATCCTCACTAAATGGCTCACAAAGATGCAGCAAGCAAGGGCACTGAAAGAGCAAGTGGATGCTGCAAGACAGAAGGAGGCACTTCTCAAAGCATGCGTTCAGCCATGGATTGATGAAGCCTTCACCATTACAGCAGATATCAAGGGCAAACTCGCACAGATGCAGGGGCTCTACGCGCTAAGGCAGGGATTTGATCCTCAAAAAGAAGCTTTGGAAGAGCACATGTAGCAAGTCCAGCAAACCGCAGAACAGTGCAGCGCGAACCTCCGAGCAGTACGAGACCAGTTGGAGGGGCTCCGTGCTAAGATCATCGTACCAACAAAGTGACTTGGGGACGAGTCATGATGATTGTTTTGGGGGCATGTTGGGTATGGAATCCCCCCACAGCATGTTTTGGGGCTTAAAGCCCAAGTTTTGGACAGTTGTATTATAAGACTCCGCGAATTGCGAGCGCAGAGCGCGAAGCATAAGTTAAGTCATAGGGTTGTCTGCCCTAAGTATTGTAAAGTAATGTAATGTCATGTTGTCCTACCCATGGTCTGTGAACCATGGGATTGTATAAATAGAGCAAGGCTCTAAGTTGTAAAGATATCTTATAGAGAAGAAGCTGAGTAGCGAAGATAGAGCATAGAGTAAGAGTCTAAGACTATTGGGTCGTAGTAGTAGGAAGAGGCTTTGTAGATGAGTGCGCAGAGGCCTAGTAGAGTCCGCAACTAAGTGCACAGACCCCTACAGCTGAGTGCACAGGGCAGTGTCAAGTTTGTAATCTTGAAAGGAGAATAATAAAGAGAATTTGATTCCAATTTTTGTGCATCTACTTGTGAATTGCCTTCTTTACATTTATATTGTTTTGTTTATCGCGTGCACTTATATGATTGCTGGATATACTGTTAATTATCACTAGCCTTACACAGATAAGTTAAGAAATTGGGTAATAACAAGTTAAGCAAGTAACTTGGGTATAATATGGATCACGCCCCGGGTAGGGTTGCGCGAAGGCAACATCACAGGTTGCGAGGGACTAATAGGTGCACATAGCGACGTGCATGCAGGGTTAAACCGTGAACCACCAAAATCCCATTAGACATCACCAGGGTGCAGAAACCTGGTTCTAGCACCCTCCCATACTACTTCGAGTGAGACCTCATTCCGCGCTTTGCAGACTATTGCTAAAAGGGCTAGTAGTACTGGGATTTTCTTGGCTAAATCACCTCTGAACCTGGGTCAAACCCATACAAGCCAACAATAATGCACCTGGAAAAAATATAGGTCAGGATTGAATACAATAACATCTAAGTACATGAGATATAATGCCCTAAAACTGACATGGGGAAGGGGGATCACAACCAAGGAAGCCATGTTGAACAGGAAAGAGCTCTAAATATCTAAATGGATCATTTGGAGGAGACACACATGTTGTGGGCGCTGTAAGCGATGGGAACCGAACCCATCAAATCTGCAGAACTGCATCAAAGTTTAGATCAATATATGTAGTCATTTGGGCATGTGGGGGGCTACCTGAAGGGCCACCCCTTCTTGAGATCTGAAACATCTCACACACACCTGGGAATCACTGGGACAATCCTCTGGATCACCGAACTGTCAAGTGTACGAATCTCAATCATGCGATAAGGAGTTGATGTCGATCACATGAGAAAAAACCAAGGCAAAGGGAAATAATGAGTCCCTTTGCTTGATCTGAGGCATTAAAAAAAGATGGAAGTGGGAACCAAGGTACACTGCCCTCTAGACTAATCTTCTTGAATAAGTGTGCTGAGGTCGACAGAAGAGAGCCCACCAGAGTTAAAGTAATGAGAAATTCTCAACAAAGGCACGAGGGAATATAGTAAAGTGAATGATGGACTGACACTAGGGATAATGATGGAAGGAAACAAGATTGATGGTGGACTGATGACTTCCCTTGCCAAATCATAATAAAAAGTGGTTGATCTGACAACGACTGACTTGATTCCGGAGGGGATGGTTGATGACTCAAACAGGGGTTCAGAAAAGACGAAGCAGAAGGAATGGAGGCAAAATATGAATAAAATGGAAGAAATATGTCATGAGGATGAATGAAACATTGTAACGGGACTCAATGGGGACTGAGAACAAACTCCATAAGTACAAGGATGACACATCTTGGATGGTCTGAACAAGGGTGACTCGATGATGCTTCCACGTGGATGAGGCATAGTGGGGACCATGAAAACATGAGTGAATGATGGTTACTCATGAAGAAAATAAACACGTGAGTCACCCAGTGCAAAGGTAAAGTGGTACCAGAGTACGAGTGTCACAAATGTAGAGAGTCGGTTTTAAGAGGCGACAAAGTGAGACCTCCTAGAAAAAATGGCTTTCGGGTGAAGTTTCAAATTACCAAAAACAAAGAGAGACCCATTATAAAAATAAGTGAGAGGTTTCCAACATCGTTGATGGTTCATCAAACGGAGCTACGGTTTGACTGCAACGGGTGATGAAAAAACTAGGGTTTTTCCTATAAAAGGGCTTTTTGCCTCCAAATCCAATTCATTTGCATAGTGAGTTGTGGAGAATTTGGAGAGGAGGAGAAGGCCCTAAATATTGTGGATATCGTAGTGGACAAACTGACCATCAGAATTAGGATTTGCAACTTTCAGGTATGTGACCTTACTTGTCTAAAAATGGCGTTAATGCTTCTTGGAAGGATGGTTCCTGGTGAAGAATCAAGGTAAGAAAGGAATTCATGAATGAACTACTAGAGGAGGTCTAGAATCATCCTCACCCACTAAGTCAAACATGGGGACTAGGTGGTAAGTGTGGTATGACACAAAGTAGAATATTTGAAGATATGGTATCAAACATCTACAATATGTGATGTGTATATAGCTCACCGGAGAGGCCAGTAGGACAAACCATACAAAGAATGAAAGGATAATTGATAATACCTAGATCGTCAAGGTCTATGCCTAGAATTAGATTAATCAAGTGAGAATGTGGCTAGGGGGATTCGTCATTCCTCCAAGCATGGGATACTTCCCCCAAGCATATGTGATGGAGGGGACAGATCTGGTATGCAAAGGTTGGAATGATGCCCACTAGCAGGAGGAGTTTGTGGAGTTCCATTGTGTTCCAAGTGCTTGAATAAGGGATTCAAGCATCATGGCCCAACTAGCGCAAGATCCTTCAAAGGATGATGAGGATATAGAGGGGCATGTGTGCCCTCATTTTGTATGGATAGATGGATTATGTTGTGGGCATACCAGATGTATTTAGAGTAGTGGACTCCAAACACATTTTGATAATGTGGTTTGCCATTTGTTTATGTTATGGATAGCTTCTTATGGGAAGAGTGAATAGATACAGTTAGAGAAAGGAAGTGGTGGATTACTAATCTCATTTGGAACTTCATATATGAATCAAATTTACTAAATTTTTTAGTACACATACATGGTGTCATTATACCAAAGAGTGGCTTCAGATATAATGAATCGATGATCACTTAGAAAACATGGCGGTTGAACAACAACAATTTCTAAGGGACTGGGTTGTTGAGGTAATATGGAGGGATGAGTAAGTGGATCATCCCAACAGTGATCTGAAGTGATATGAGACTCTAGAGGTTCTTCTAAATGGGGAAGAATAATGGTACAAGAGTCGAAACTATCAGATGCACTAAGAGGTTAGGGAGAACTACTTCTCCTGGACTCTCAAAAGTGGATACCCCCTTACCCAAACATTGGGTAGCAATGCAATGGCCACAAGTTGGATGTGGTTCTAACTCTTGGGTTCAAAGTAAGGGGTTATTAAACCAACCGACCTCACCATGAATGAAGTATTTGGACTCCACAGTATATTGGTCATGGGTCTACTTTGGAAGGAAGTATGCATCATGGTCCATATCATCCCAACAGTAATCAGGGGTGGTCATAGCTTCCATGATGTCTTCATCAAAATGGAAGATGGGAGGATTGAAGGAAGAAGAACCACATGATGGAAAAGAGCTATCTGAAGCCTCTTCATGAGAGACAAGGTTCACATACACATCATCAAAAGTGGGAGACATATGCCTATTATATGGAATATCTACCGATGTTGAGACCGATGTGCTTAACGAGGAAAGTTCAACAGAAGCACGAAAGGAAACGTCTAGGGAGTTTCCAAGTAATGATCTCATTAATGATGACATGTAGAGAATAGGAGTAGAACTATCTGTCATCTCAACATCAAGGAGAGGAATCACAATGGGTGTTGTAGATACGTCATGTTCTGGTGTAGAAGTGGGACCAAAATCTGCAGGTAAAGGCGAAGTGGACTCATTACGAGTGGCCTATAATTCATGAAGCACTTGAAGCGTATTGTGAAAATCTTCGAGACTGGGATAGTGATGGGAATAGGGGCCATAGTTATCACACAAAACGCAAGGGTGGTTTGTGCATAACGATCAGATCTTCTTAGCTTACTCAGGTAAGGTGACATGCACCTCAAAGATGTTAGAATTAGGGAAGGTATCAATGACTACATCCTTAACATGAGGGAGTTCAAGATAGTTATTGGTGGCATGACCGACATCACATAAAGAACAAGGAGGAAGAGGCTTCGGTGGCTTAGTAGGAGTTGGAGTTGTAGGGGGAGACATGTCGTGGGTTCTATTATCACCCCAAGAAACTCTCCTAGTTTGTATCTCAGAGATGCTTGGGAATATTACAAACTCAACATGATGTTGGAAATGGATGAATGGAAGGAATGATGCTTGTTCAAGCCAGATAACCACTCCTACTTTGCTTGACTCTAGACATGCGTGAACACCCCAAGACTACAAGGCTTTAGACCACCAATTACTCACAGTGTAAGGATTGGGTGAACATGGAGAATATTAACCACACCAGCAGATGCACGGGACCTTGTGATGGCTGGCTGCAACCAGTAAAGAGGTCTGCAAATTCGTTTCCTAATGGACAGATAGGATGACAGCTCTTTGTCACTAAGTAAACAGAAACTTGAATAACACATGCACTGGTATAAACAAGACTTTAACACAGATGTAGGATGACAGCTCCTCTAATGCTAAAAAATCAAGAGTTCATGAAAAATGTATAACAAGCACAACCTAGAATAAAGTAGAGGTGAAAAGTGAGCAATTAACAGCAAAAGAAGCTTGTATTAGCTAAAAATGAAGACGAGACGTTGCAAGTATCAAAGCAGTTATAGTCTCTAGAAGTTGAACCTTACATCAAAGTAACAACCATCAACCCTGATTACATCTTTTTTCTGGGTATATATAGAGTTTCTTTACAAAGACATTTTGCTATTCTAGACATGGAGGGGTCATAATTGACCACCAACCGCTTTAACTATCTGATGGAGTCTCTGGTGCAATCTGCCTTCTTTCAGTGAGCGGATTTGATCTTCTCGGATGCTCTTTTTTCCTTCTCAAGCAGGTGGAGTGTAGCATGGATGAACTTTCATGACAGTTAAATGCATTTAACTGCTCGAGGCTTGTCCTTTTCTTCTCAACCATTCTGTTTCTTGAATGCAGTGGTTGAGGATCTACTACAAACAGTACCGGGAACTGGTTATGCTCGTCCTTTGTGTGCACGGAGCAGTTAAGGAGTGTGGACTTCATGGTGAGTGGACGAACTAAATAGAGACACGAAACTGGCCATTGGATCAAACGACCAGACGGCGGAGATTTCTCTAAGGGAGGTATAGGGAGGAAACGGAGGCAAAATGATTGTGGGTTGTTGGATCTCGCAGATGGATGGCAGAGATTGGTTTGCAGAAGATATCGGGAGATATGAGAGCGGGGTGATCACAGGTCGTCGGATCTTGGGTAGGCAGATCCAATGGTCACTAGGCGTGGAAGATACACGGAGTTTATCAGGCGAGGAGAGCGGGCTTAAGAAGTAAGCAGTATTACTCGCACCGCTATCGGAGGTCGAGCGGTAATCGTATAAAGGCTAGCGATGCAAGTTATCGGGTGATGCGTGGCAGATGTGATGGGACCAAAACCGCTCTAATCGCGAGGTAACGTGTGGCTATGCTTTGGCAGCGGGGGAAGTGAATGATGTCGGATCACTTGGTAGATGATCGGACGGTGGGGAAAACCAACAAGCAAGTTATTAGTGGCAGGGAACCATTGGATCAGGGCGCGACAATTCGACAGCTGCGATCAAAAGGTGGTAATGGACTATGAGAGCACGGGGTCATATGAATATGGTTTACGGGGATTTAAACTTTGCGCTTAGGGCTTGTATAAATAGATTTTTATTACATGTTTTGGGGGAAAGAATAGAGATAGGAGCAGAAGAAACATGACTGATGTGAGTCCTTTATGAGCATAACCGATGCGGCCAGACCTGCATTTGACCCTTGAGATATCAAAGTATGTAGCAGAGCTAACACTGGCTCCTTCTGGGGACGAGATCCTCCCTGTGAGGTCTCAAGAACTTGCAGATCAATGCCTTTCCTATAAAAAACGAATTAGCAAAACTTGCTAGTGTTCCATTGGGCATGGAGTCTACTGAGTTTACACTAAAACTGATAAAACAACATATTTGCAATTTTAAGGCCAAAGACCTTAAACAACATAAATTTTCAGAAAACACCCATTAACTGGGCTATCAAAAACTGCATCTCCTCCCATACTTTGCAATAGGAAGGTATTGTTCCCTTGAATCTGATAAATGATAAAAGGCCCTGTCCAGAAAGCATCAAACTTCCCATGGTTGCCTTTCTTTTCTTTCAGTGCATCCCATTTAAGGACCATGTCTCCAACCTGAAAATTATCTATTTTTGTCCTTTTCTCAAAAGCGTCATTGATCTTCTTTTGATGTGCTGCAGACTTTTCAGCTAGTTGTTCTCTGATTTGGTGTACCTCTGCTAAATCAGTGATCCTTTTTGCCATGTCTTCTTCCCCATTCTGTTCTTGTTGCAGGAACCTTACCATGGGGAGAGTTAACTGAATTGGGAACACAGCCTCAGTGCCATACACCAGCTTGAATGGAGAATTCCCTGTGGATTTCTTAATGGTCACTCTGTCAGCCCACAGTGCATATTTGAGCTTAGAATCCCAATTCTTTGTGTTGTCCTCCAACAGCTTTTTTATTATCCTTATCAAACTCTTGTTGGAAGACTCTACTAGACCATTGCCTTGAGGGTAATATGGGGTGGAATGAGCCAGTTTAATACCCATTGAATTGCACATGTCCACCAATTCTTTTGCTCTGAAGGCTGCTGCATTATCTGTGACTAATTTATGTGGACAACCAAATCTGGTGAAGATATTTTCTGTCAAAAACTTCATGACCACATTATGGTCAGCCTTTCTGGTGGGGATTGCTTCAATCCACTTAGTGAAATAGTCAGTGGCTACTAGGATCCATCTGTGTTGGCCACTGGAATGTGGATTGATTTCTCCAATGAAATCCAAGCCCTACTGCTGAAAAGGGCTACTAGCATGTATAGGCTTTAGGGGCAGGGATTTCAATTGTTGTTTCCCATCAAATCTTTGGCACCTGTCACAAGATTTAACAAGTGAAAACACATCATAAAATAAGGTGGGCCAATAGTACCCAGCTCTGAGGATTTGGTGGGTTGTGGTTTCTAGTAGTGGTGTCCTCTACACATGCTAGAATGAAACTGCTGCATAACCTCTATTGATTGTTCTTTGTCCAGACACCTCAAAATCATTCCAGATGGGTCCCTCCAGTATAGAAAATTTTCATTAATACAATATTTAGCAGCCCTAAGCTTAATAGTTCTGACTTGACTTGTGCTTAAGCCTGGAGGAACTTCTAGCTTCAACAAGAATTGAGCTATAGTAGAGTACCAATCACAAGAAGCTAGATTTTCGGCCAATGTCTGATTTTTTCCTAGTTCAGTGGTGGCTTCCTCTTTTGTCTGACTATTTTACGAATCTGTGCTTATGAGGTTTACGTCCAATGTTCTGCATTTTTCTTCAGCTAATAGTCTGGAAAGACCCTGACCTTTGACGAGCTTGGTGGGCTTCAGTTCTATATTAAACTCAATTAGTTTTGCAATCCATTTAGCCCATCTTCCATCAGCATCGGGCTGTGTTAAGACATCTTTTATTGAAGCAGAGGGTACATATACAATTATCTTGGAATGCAAAATATAAACTCTGAAAACTTCCAAAGACTTGATAAGAGCATATGCCTATTTTTCGATGATATCATACCTCGGCTCAGCATCCCTTAATGTTTTGCTCAAGAATGCCACTAGATGTTCTAAACCTTCTTCATCTGCTTGCAATAAAACTGCTGCAAGGGTGTCTTCGGAGGCAAATGAAAATATGTGGAACTCCTTGTTGTAATCTGGACTGCTTAGAGTGGTAGCTTCCATAATGGCTTTCTTAATGGACTCAAAAGATCTCCTTGCTAAATCATTCCATTTTATCTCTGACCCCTTTCTCAACATGGAGGTAATATGTTTCACTAGCTCTGAAAAATTTGAGATAAACCTCCTTACGAAATTTATCTTGCCCAGAAAGGACTGGATATCCTTCTTTGATCTTGGGACAGACAAAGTTTGTATTGCCTTGACTCTTTCTGGGTCAATTTGGACACCTGCAATAGAAACAGTATGTCCTAACAGCTTACCTTCTTCTAAAGCAAAGTGTAACTTTTTAGGATTGACTGAAATCCCAAACATTCTGCACTTCAGGAACACTTTCTTCAAATGCTTCAAGTGGTCATGATGGCTGCTGGAGTACACTGTTATATTTTCAAGGTATATGAGGACAAACTTATCCTTCTCTCCCATAAATGTTATATCCATAACTCTCTAAAAGGTGGCTCCAGCATTCATCAATCCAAAAGGCATCTTGGAATACATAAAAGTGCCCCAATGAGTGGTGAATGAAGTCTTCTCTTGGTCATCTGGATGTACAAAAACCTGATTATACCCTAAAAATCCATCTAGGAAAGACATCACTTTGGCCCCTGAGACCTTCTGCAACAAATGCTCCATCTTGGGTAGAGGATAATTGTCTTTCTTAGAGAATTTGTTTAAGTTTCTGAAATCAACATAGAGTCTGATTTCTCCACTTTTCTTCCTTACCACTACCAAATTGGCTACCCATTTTGAATATCTGAGAGGGACTATGATTTTGGCAGCCAATAGCTTCTTGATTTCTCTTTCAATTAGAGGAAGGAGCAAGGGGTTTATTGGTCTCAGCTTCTACTTGAAAGGTATGGTGTCTTTCTCTAAAGGGATTTTATGTTGGATGATATTTTTGTCATATGTTTTCAGGTCACTATATTCCCAGGCAAATACATCAGCAAATTGCTTCATTAAATTGCAGTACTCAGCGCATTGGCCAACAGACAGATGAGTGGACAGATTTATATATCTTGGCTGACCTGGACTCCCTATATTATGCTTACAGACTGCAGTTTGGTCTTCTTTTTGGGCAGCCTTATAAGGCACATCATTCTAGTCAAACAGCTTTTCTAAAGGAACTAGACCCTTAGGTATTGTTGATGCCCCAAAAATCGTTACATCAACATCGGGGGATAACCTCCCGGTCCAGACCTTAATACAACTCTTTTTCCGTTTGGGATGGTGGCTCCGACTGGATATAATGGGACCAGTTTCCCAATAATGAATAAAAGGGGGTGGATGAATGATTGGTTTTCTAATAAGTGATA
>APFE031056177.1:39936-68647 GCA_000404065.3 Pinus taeda | reverse complement strand
ATTTTATCCCGGGAAGCTTCTATTCTTAAGTGCAATGTTTAATGATCTGTGTTTGCTGATAGGCATATAGATGACACTATTCAATAAACAAAGACATTCATTTAAATGATAATTTCTTCATTCAAATAGTTGAACGAAGTAATTGATAAAATGATATTACACTTCTCTTTTATATTACTGATACATGCATGATTGAAAGAATAGTAGACTGTAAACATCCAATAGTGGAAAGTATAAAGTTTAATGTTAAAAAACATTCACATATTCAATAATAGCAAAAATGGCCAAACAACAATTCACATAAAAGGAATAAATTCATACATAGATAATAGTACCATATGAGCTGCGAATTATTGCCTACGCCAATCGCTATTTGAATTCCTTCTTCCGATTCAGAAATACTTTTAAATAAAGGCAATAGTGCACATTCACATCAAAGCCTCGTTATCAAAATTTGGAAAGATTGGTCCAGTTTTCATAAAAGAATATGCCTGAAGTACAGTAGTGCAACTTCAGGCTTAAGTCATATACAAAAACTTATGACCCTTTATAAATACATGAAAGGGTCTATAAATACTAAACTAAGCTAACAAACTACAAAATTAAAATGCTACTAAATTGGTATAATCCGATCTTGAATATCTCTCCCACAGTGATCTAGTAATCGGCAGCAATGATTCATCATTCTGGTTGTTTGCCTTTTGTCCTGAGTTGGCATATTGCCAGCATTGGTTCCACTTCTTGAGGGCGGCTGAGACGAGAATTTATTTGAGCAGCATAGGTGGCATCATTTATATCGGGAATGATACACCCGATTGCATCCATCAGGCATTTGAGGGCGGCTCTCTGGCTGTATGGTTTTACTAGGAACAACCAATAGGTGTCCCAAGTTAAACTTTTAATTCCTGAGATCAATCTCCCATTCTTTCCTAGCTCTTGGTGACATGACTACTCCAATGTCTTGGCTGATAATAATTTACCTGGTGTACATTGAGAAATCATGTTAGATAAATAGAGAGTATTGTTGATCAAGCCAATTAAATTGCTCGTAGATAACTTGCATCTAGAAACCGCTCTCTCTGCTTTCATTAATTGGGACTGCCACTCCATGAATAGGATTTCTTTATGGGATTCTAAAATTTTGGGCAAGTGTGATGCCTGTCCCTCATTAGAGTCCTGCCAAGTAAGAAAATCTATTAAAGTGTCATCGGCTTGCTCTAAATCCTGCCTAGCATCAACTGATTTGTCTATTATAGATGTTGTTATGTCGCACAGAGGTTCAACTTGGGAAATTTCATGACACAAAAATCTTATTTGTGTTATTAATGCCTTGTTAACCTGTATTGCCTCTGCTCTGAACTCGGCAGGCTGGGGAAGACTCTTGAACTTCTCTACTTGAGCTGATAACTGAGCAATTTGCTCATCTTTTGTCTTTTCCATCTGTTCATTCATTGCCTTCAACTTTGATAATGCCTCTGATAATTGTTTTTGTCTCTGAATCGCTCCCGAATCTGCCCTCTGTTTCTCTTCATGCAACTGTTTGTTGAGCTAGTTATTTAACTGTTGCTGCGTGGACAGTTGATGTTGTAGTTGTTCTGACTTCTGTTGTTCCTCCGATAGTTGTGCTTGTAGTGAAGCGATCACTTGATCCTTTTCTTTCAACAAATTGCTTACCTTCGATGCCTTATCCATGGTGGCTACCGAATAGGCACCAGCATATTGGGATAACTTTGTCAAGTCATCGGAGGGGTCGAATTCTTCCCTCCACACCACATTGGCTGTTACTGTTTGTTCAGGGAACAAAGAAGGTTGATCAATCCTTCTCCTTTTTCGTAGTCGCTTTATTACAGCCCTGTGTTTTGGGCTATAGAAAACATCCAGTGGAGGAATGTCCTCCACCTGCAAAATAATTTGATCCGAAGGATTCTTAGGAATTATTTCTACTACTGTAGTCGGGGGTAGACCGTTGGTTCCTTTGCTTGGAACCTCCTTTGATGTTGTATCTTGTGTATCGGCCGCTTTGGATGTATCGACATCCATTGAGCTCTCAAGATTGCTTATAATTGTATTAAATTGTCGCCATTTCTCGAGCAATCTTGGGTCAATTTGAGTATCGACACTCACCTCCTTACTACTCTGCTCCTGCTGCTTTTTCTGTTCCTCCTCCCGTATTCTCTCCTGTTCTTTATTTTCTGCTTCCTCTCTGTCTTTCCTCTGTGATTCCTCTTGTTCTTTCCTCTTTGCCTCTTCCTGTTCTAACCTCTGGAGTTCCTTCTACTCTCTTCTTTGGACTTCTTCAAAGATTTTGGATGTAGTAGGAGGTTCGCTGGTAAGCTGCTGCTCAGGCTCGCTTGATTGTATCATCGGGGCAGTAGCTAACAAATCTAGAGGCAGAGTTTGCAACCTCTGCTCTCTAATTTTATTAAATTCTACTAACCCGTCATCATGGTATCTCATTCTAGCTAGCTGTTGCACCTGAAATATTGACTCGGCTAAGGAGAACAAGTCATCAAACTCATCTTCCTTATGTTCAAATTTAGTGAGTTTGGCCTAGTCTAGAGCATTATAGATGACTTTCTTCGGGTTGAAACATCTATTAGGCAGAGTGGCGAGACTTAGGATGTTAATTTTTTCCGCCTCTTTCTCTACATGTTTATAATCATGCAGAGTATAGACGCCACACCTTAGAGGAAAAGGAGGCCAAACTTGCTTCTTTGAATTTCTGAGAGTCTTGGTCGCTGATGCGGTTGTACGTTGATATGCTATCTCGCGAGCTAATAGTTTGTCTGGTATATACAAGGGGAGGATATGAGGCCTGGCCTAACTGCTGAAAACTCTTACATAAGTGAATTTTTCTTCTCCAAACTAGGTTCCTAAGGCTGTCAAGTCAATCTCTGCCTTAGAGGAGATCTTAGGGGCAGGTCTATAAAAAATTGCATAGTAAATAGGTAGCATGAATCCATTGCAGACTTGGTATAAGTGATGTTTATAATGAGCTTTCCATAATTTCTGGTGGTAGAAATGAATAGGTATAGGGTCCTGTGGAGTCCATCTCCACCCTAACACAGGAAACTCGGAATTAAAATAGAGGGTGTCCAAAATATAGGCACTAAAGTAAAATGCAGGGATGAACCTATCAGTAACACATGTTTTGTTTCTGAATTCAAGAATAGCTGTAGCCAACTTATCCGATAATATAGTCCCCCAATCCATGATTTCACTATTATATGCTGCTTCCATCAAAGATACCATCTCTATGGAAAATTTTGAAGAATCATGCAATCCCCACATTCGACACATCATGACTCCAGCATAAAAATAAGGAGAGCATAAGGAGTCGACGGAGTACTTACCGAAGACTCATGTTTGTGTTTTGCCGAGTTTTGTCTCCATTCCCATATAAGCTCCGACTCAGTTTCATTCTCATCTCGAAACTTCTCCAGAAATGCTTTATTATACTTCTTCTCTGGTTCGGGCAAATGGTACATTTGTCTCAAATCATTGGGCTGAAATGAACCGAATACTCTCCCATCAATAGTGCAGAATGTACTGTCTGTAATTGGAATTTCTTCAATTGCCCATCTCACTACATCCGTATATGGAAGAGTTTGCTCTCGAGCCGCTATCCTGTGTAGGTAGGAATCAGCCAAATCTTTTAAAGTAGCATCAGATTTCCGGCTTGAGCCTGCTGTAGCTCGTACCGATGTTTGTTGAGGTTCCTCGGCTTCAACTAGGTTGTAAATATTCTACCAAGTAGTACTACCGAGGCCGAGACATGTGGTATCTGAGATTAATCCCTTTTTTCTTGGTCCCAAATTGGTGGCATGTTTTCCTGTTACCGCAGATTTGAAGTCGTTCCAGATTTCTTAGATTTCTTCCCCATTTGGTCTGAAATAGCTACTGCGGAATAACTCTGCACAAGAGAAAAATGAACGTAATGCGGAGAATAGATGGTGAAAACCAAGTATGGAGGAATTGTGTCAATCAATGAATAATGGAAGATTTATCATAAGGCTCCCACGGATACAATCTCTGAAGGGATTTAGGCATAATTGCTCCATTAATTGGCCGTTTAAACCTGTCAATCATTTAAATGCTCATTATATCCTTTACTTGCCAAATAATCGTTTAAGCGTGGATTTGATTTTTTGGCAGTTGGACGTAAGTGAATCACTATCGGGAAGAGAAAAGGATTTTAATGATAATTAATATAATATACCGAAGTAATATCAATCCTTTTCGAAAGTCGCATTTGGCTTCATTGCAATTGGCGATCGGAGGAAGCCTTGGGCAATCTTATTTAAGTTTTTGTGGAATCCCCGATCGCTGATAGCGATATCGCTTGACTCGCATCGGGAGTTTTAAGGAGGAGAGTTCGTTATATTCATATCGCATTCCCCAATTGCCGATTGCGATATCGAATCGGAGCAAGGAGAGGGGCCTTTTATTGTTTGTTTTCCCGATAACCGATGGTTACTCGCACTTGTCGCATCGGGGAGAATCAATGGGTCATGATTATGCATCCTTTGTTGTTGCAATATGCGATCTTGCGATCGCTTTATCGCAATAATAAAGAATTATTCATCTTATTTTAAGACTGATTATTTATCAACTCAAAAAGGTTCTTATAATGTTTTGTTTGTTTCCAGACCTTTAGAAGAGTGATGGGCTAATACCAATTTAATCTAAAAGGGACCCATTTCATATTATAGTTTTCTAAAGTAAAATTTTATGAAATTGGGAGGGTTGTTGTATAGCACAACAGGTATATAATTACTGAGCAGTTGGACAATGCTATCTTTACCAATTTTATTTCTGAGTTGGGATTTGGGATTTTCTTCCAAGGCTTCATTTTCTTAGTCAATTTGCATTTCGGAAAATTCATCAATGACTTGAAAGAACCTATTCACTTCATCATCATCTTCAAAAACTTTCCAATGCTGGACATTATTAGGCAAGGATGGTCTGTATTTCATTTGTACTTCATAAACCAGTCTGGGATGCATGGGAGGGATGAACATGCTAGCAAACACAACAAAGGAATCAGCAAGCTGATTTTTGGCTCTAGGGATGTACGAGATACAAAAACTATCAAAAAAATCTTTGAGTCTCCATACCTCATCTCTGTACGCTTTCAGCCTTGAGTGCTTTGCTTGAAATGTTTTGTTTACTTGCTTAATGATAAGATCAGCATCTCCAAACACCCTTATGTTCTTGATTCCTCTGTCTTTTGTTGTGTTAAGGCCCAATATCAGAGCCTCATATTCTGCTATATTGTTGGTGACTTGGAAGGCCAGCTTAAAAGACAGTTGTGTGCTTTCTTGTTTTGGAGATATCAGCACCACCCCTGCTCCTGCAGTCTCCCTAGAACATGCTCCATCAAAGAACATCTCCCACACTTGACTTCCTTGCTCTTCCTCGGCCTGAACTATTTGTTTCTTGAGCTGCAATGAGGCCTTCTGAGATTGTTCTATCTAGAGAATGCACTCTCCAAAATCAGTGTCCACCGCATAAATAGGATGATTGGAAGGATTCTTCTCATCACTGATGATGTATGCCAGTTGTGCTTCTCTATACAATCTCCTGCTTTCTCCTCCAAAGACTGGGACAGTGGCATAAGATAGATCATTCTGCAATGTCCCACCCAGTCTCTTAATCCATCCTCTAGATAGCAGCATGCCAAACTTAGGAGGGACATCTGCTACCATAATGTCCATCACCATACTCTTCATGGGCAGTTGGGTTAGGGTAATGGATAAATCTTTGATCAATCCCATACATGTCACCTTTCTTGAATCAAAGGAGAATAGATCATGATATGGTCTGGTGATATCAAGGCCTAACTCCTCCATGACAACTTTTGGCATCAGATTGTGGCTAGCCCCAGTGTCTAGTAGGCAATTGTGGAGGATTTTATCATGAATAGTCAAAGAGACATAAAAGGATGGAGGATTATCATCAGCAAGTTCAATCATGGGGCTAAGCACAACTGCAGGTTTATCATCTTGCAAATTCACAGAATCAGTGGAGGTTTATGTGGCTTTCAGCTCAAGAGCTTCGAGGATAGGCTTTCTAAACACTTCAATCTTTAAAATTTCTAATAGAGGCACATATATTTTTAACTTCTGGACTTCTTATTCAAAGCTAAAAGGGGAAGGGGACTTGTCAGGACCTCTTACCTCTTGAGCTGGTGCTTTGAGGATGGTTGGATCAGCTGTTGGTCTCTTTTGTCTGGTATTTTGTGGCTCTGTTTAGACAGCAGCTCTTTTGGCAGAATTCTCCTTGCATTGTTTGCTTGTGACCTCAGATTGTATCTTTGTTGTTCACTAGTTTGCAGAGTAGCCTCTCTGTCCCACTCTTGATTGGTTTGGTCCTGCAGCAATGATTCTTCATATGCAGCTAATGTCAAAAAGGTAGCACTACCTTTATCTTCCATGCAATGAATTTCATCCTCTTCTTCAAATTGTTCCTCCTCCATGACTACATTTTGAAAAGGAGCTTTAACTTTTTGTTCTTCATTTGGTTCTTTTCCCCTCTGAATGATGTGCAACTGTTCATTTTCTCTTCTAAATGGGTTTGAGTTTCTTGGAGCAAATGTGTTTTGAAGTCTTGTCTTTCCTAAGTTCTGCTCAACCTTCAGCTTAGATATCTCAGCAGCCAATGACTCTATCATTCTGGTCATTTTGTCTAATTTAGGCTCTAAAGATGAAACAGAGGAAGAAGAAGCCTCACTTCTCTGCCTCCTTCTGTTAGAATGAATTTTAAGCTTTTCTGCAACCACAATATTAGATTCTACTTCTAGAGCTGCATCTTGCATATCAACTAGGTGGCACATCTTCTTTCTCTTAACAACAAGCAGAAATCAGAGTCAAAAGCATTGGCATAAGTAAGTTTGGTAGAGGTGGGGGTTGGCTTTACTTCAGCTAGTATCTTACTATACATACGATTGAATCTTTTATTAAAATCAGGCAAAGATTCCCCATTTTCTCTCTACAGGTTACCAAACTTAGTATGGTAATATAGCAAGTTTTTTTTATCTCCCCAGTGCTTCAAAAATGCATCGTCTAAAGCTTCAATATCAGAAATAGATCTAGGGTTCAATTCTCTGAACCATTTTCTAGCCTCTCCATCAAGGCTATGGACAAAAACTCTCATCCACACATCATCTTCACTAATATCCAGGTTATCAGCATAACTGTAAAAAGATGCAAGGTGTTCTTCAGCTGTTACCCCCTTTGTACCAGTGAACTTTGGCATATACTTCTGGTATTCTCTTGTAGTCATGGCATTCAAAGGAACTAGAAAGACTAAGGGTCCATACATAGCAGCGATGATTCTTTCCATCTTTGTAGCTGCTAGTTGGCCTGCCATGACTAGGGCAAGTGGAAGGATACTGGTAAACTGAGTGGTACGAAGCGATGCAATGGATGACAGAGATAGAGGAATGTTATGGATTGTATGGGATGCCTTCTTTGGACTGAGATCCAAAGGGGAACTAAGTGAACAAGGAGCTTTATGAATCTTTGAAGTTGATTCTTCACTAGCAATACTAGGCTATAATTCTTCAAACTGCGTATTCTCAACTATAACCCTCTCTTGTAGAGATACATAGGATTTCTTGGGTTACCTGATCCTGATGCTCCTTTTTGTGATGTTTTCTTCGATTTGACAATCTTCTCAGGGTCAGGAACTAGGTCAGCTAGTGATTTCTGAGGACTTCTCCGGGTATGCCTCACAAACTGAGCCAGAACTGAAATGTGGAGTCGCCACCAAGTTGGTTCTCCAGTAGAGTCGCCAGATAGATGATTACAACTAGAAATGTGCCTAGACTTTGTCTATCATCAAAATCTGGAACTGTGTCATTCTCCCAGGGAAGCTGAGCTTCAATCTCCTCTCCTCGGCAATGGCGCCAATCAATGTTATCACCCCAAGAAACTCTCCTAAGTTGTATCTCAAAGATGCTCGGGAACATTACAAACTCAACATGATGTTGGAAATGGATGAATGAAAGGAATGATGCTTATTCAAGCCAGATAATCACTCCTACTTTGCTTGACTAAAGACATGCATGTACACCCCCAGACTACAAGGATTTAGACCACCAATGACTCACAGTGTAAGGATTGGTGAACATGGAGAATACTAACCACACCAGTAGATGCATAGGACCCTGTGATGGCTGGTTGCAACCAGTAAATAGGTCTGCAAATCTGCCTCCTAATGGACAGACAGGATGACAGCTCTCTGTCACTAAGTAAATAGAAACCTGAATAACACATGCACTGATACAAACAAGACTTTAACACAGAGGTAGGATGACAGCTCCTCTAATGCTAAAAAATCAAGAGTTCATGAAAAATGTATAACAGGCACAACCTAGAACAGAGTAGAGGTGAAAAGTGAGCAATTAACAGCAAAAGAAGCTTGTATTAGCTGAAAATGAATACGATACACTGCAAGTATCAAAGCAGTTACAATCTCCAGAAGTTGAACCTTACATCAAAGCAACAACCATCACCCCTGATTGCATCTGTTTTCTGGTTATATATAGAGTTTCTTTACAAAGACATTTTGTTATTCTAGACGTGGAGGGGTCATAATTGACCACCAACCGCTTTAAATGTCTGATGGAGTCTCTGGTGAAATCTGCCTACTTTCAGTGAGCGGATTTGATCTTCTCAGTTGCTTTGTTGTCTTTCTCGAGCAGGTGGAGTGTAGCATGGATGAACTTTCATGACAGTTAAATGCATTTAACTGCTCGAGGCTTGTCCTTTTCTTCTCGGCCATTCTGTTTCTTGAATGCAGTGGTTGAGGATCTGCTACAAACAGTACCAGGAACTGGTTATGCTCATCCTTTGGGTGCACGGAGCAGTTAAAGAGTGTGGACTTCATGGCAAGTGGATGAACTGAATAGAGACACGAAACTGGCCATTGGATCAAACGACCGGACGGCGGAGATTTCTCTAAGGGAGGTATCGGGAGGAAACGGAGGCAAAATGATTGTGGTTCGTTGGATCTCGCAGATGGACGACGGAGATTGGTTTGTAGAAGATATCAGGAGATATGAGAGTGGGGTGATCACAGGCCGTTGGATCTCAGGCAGGCAGATCCAATGGTCGCTGGGCGCGGAAGATGCACGGAGTTTATCGAGCGGGGAGAGCGGGCTTAAGCAGTAAGCAGTATTTCTCGCATCGCTATCAGAGGTCGGGCGGTAATCGTACAAGGGTTAGTGATGTGAGTTATCAGGTGACTCATGGTGGATGTGATGGGACCAAAACCGCTCTGATTGCGAGTTCACGTGCGGCTATGTTTTGGAAGTGGGGAAAGCGGATGCCGTTAGATCGCGCGGTAGATGATCGGACGGCGGGGAAAACCAATGGGAAAGTTATTAGTGGTGGGGAACTGTTGGATCAGGGCACGACAATTCGACAACTACGATCAAAAGGTGATAATGGACTATGAGAGCATGGGGTCATATGAATATGGTTTGCGGGGATTTAAACTTTGTGCTCAAGGCTTGTATAAACAGAGTTTATTACAGGTTTTGGAGGAAAGAATAGAGATAGGAGCAGAAGAAACATGACTGATGTGAGTCCTTTATGAGCATAAACGACGCGGCCAGACCTGCATTTGACCCTTGAGATATCAAAGTATGTAGCAGAGCTAATAGGTTCCCTTCTTTTGGGGTTTTCCCTCTTGCCAAATGCTTTCGCAATGGGAGTAGACTCCTATTGAGGTTGCTGAGGAACTGAAGCGAAGGTAGGGGTAAGAACAACTGGTTGGACCGGGGTCAAAGCAATGTAAGGTTTCAATTGATTAGGTGGACTATTTCTGGGGGGGTCGATCTACCAGACTGGGATCCCTAAGAATATTGGGTAGACTCATCGTAGCCATGATAGGTGTAGAATAAACTCCAGGGGGGATAAGAAGGGTATCTGACTAAAAGGATAGTGGCCTGGAGGAACTACTCCACAATGGTTAAGGCCTGGGGGAACGGTTCCAGGCAGAAATGGATTAAGAGAGATACTAGGAGAAGGAAGTGATCCTTGCGGAGTTAAGTCAGGCACAACAAGTTGTGAAGGTGCGGACTATTGTGAAGGTATAGCGGCCCATTTGTGGGCGGCACATGATGCTTTGAGCATGCAAACACTCGATGAGATAGGCTCAGAAGAAGTAGGTGGGGGGCCATAATAAGCACCAAGAAAAGGGGAGTCTTTATAGATTCCTGGAGAAACTGAAGAGACAGTCTTATTGTCAACCACAGAAGAAATGTTGGTCTGAGGTGAAGTCTGGGATTTTGGATCATAGTAGTTCAACTGATTGATTGTGGCGATATTTCTATTATGGGGAAAACACATCTTGTGGTGAACCACTGATGTGACAACTGACATGGCGTAAGTATAACTACGACCCAAAAGGATGTTGTAGTTTAGGGGAGCATCAATGACTTCGATGTCACTACAGATGGTCTTTCCATCAACTGTGATTGGGTAGTTGCGGTATAATCCAAGGGGTTGTGAAGGATGACCATCCCATGCACATAGAGTGATGGTGTACGGGGATAGGTCAGGGAATCCAAATTGTTTCCAAACTTTGGTGGCTATCACGCAAGCGAATGCACCTTCGTCAATGATACACCATTAGATAATGGCGTTTCGAATGGAGACTGGAATTTGGAAAGAAGCAGATGAAGGTAAGGGAGGGTTACCCAACTTGTCAAAATGAAATACAATCATTTGATCATCTTAAGGATCCATGACACCTAAAACAGATAGTAGAGATTTTCATTTTGATGGGCACATCTGGAGAACTTCCAACGTTGACATGGCAGCAGGAGACTACGCCAAGTCATCTACTATGCTATATGTATGGGCGTCTTTGGCAGAAGGAGAATTTGACCTAACGGGCCTTTGGGGATCTTGGGTATGACCCCAACCTTAGGTTCAGGGATCTATAAGGTACTATTGGGTGATGATAGAGGCTCAGTAGACCCTTTGATTTAGGACTCAATTGCAAACTTAGCAGGTGGCTTTCCATATTGGCACAATCGAGTCTAGAGGTTGACTTGTTCAGTATTTACCTCATCAGAATTCATCATGAGAATATAATAATCACATTGACCAGGTGGTGGAGCTAGTTGGGTTACTTGACCTTGTGTAGGTTAAGCAGCTACGTATCCTTATTGAGGAAAAGGATTGGTAAGCACGACCAGTTGGGATGAAACAGGAGGAGGAGGAGCGGTGAGCTGCGATCCTCAAGAAGCTGCTTGAGCTTCCCATTCTTGTTGCATCTAAGGCAAAACAGGACACTCATGGGTATAATTACCATAAACTCCACAACAAGCACAAGGTTTGTTCGTATAGAGATTCTTGTTATGCTTGGGTTGACCGCCCTATCGCTGGGTTGTGGGATTAGGTTGAGTACCCTGAGGGGCATTGGGTGGAGGACCCCGTTTGTCTTGATTACCTTGCAGATTTTGGTTCATATTACCCTTCCCCTTGTTCCTTTTCTTGGGGTTAGGGGGATTGGGTCTTCTCTGTTGAGCTACTTGTCCTTGGGGAGGAGGTGGTTGCTGCGGCGGAGGGGGAGCAGACATGGGGGGCTGGGGCATTGGTGCCAAAGGGACTAGAGTGCTAGGATGTGTATACGAATAATATGGAGATGGGGCAACATTAGTACAATCAGGAGGATCAACAATTGGCCTTTGCGTTTGTTGATGTGAAGGAGGATATGCATATGGTGTGCTAGGACCTAGATAAGGATTTCCCTAAGGAGGATGGGGGGGTAATCGTACATGGAAATGGTCCCTCCTTGGGGGTGACCATAACTCATCTGAGGTGGATCATATGGCTGAGGGTGTGATATGGTTCCAAATTTTCCATCAATGGCGTGATATGCCCCTGACGCATTAGCAGTACCAAGCTTAGGAAAATCGGGGATGATAGTGTAAACATAACTTGGCTAGGTAAATCAGATCAATTTTGAGAGCTATTTGGAGTGCTTCTTCCTCGGATTGAGGAAAGTGTGATGTGACATATTTTTCAATGGGGGCCAGCAACAATCTAAGAAACCAATCTATATAGACTCAGTCTTCAAAGTTAGGAGCTCTACAGATACTCCTCCTTCTACGTCATTCTTGAACATGATTAGAAAGGCGGGTGGTAGAATTTTGATGGAATGAAGTCAAAACTCTAGTACTAGTGTCATAATGGAGAGGTAGCTAGAAATATGAAATAAAGGTTGTGGCAAGAGTCGCTAAAGTGGAATGGGTTTCCTTGGGCTAGTCTACATACCACTTCACTGCAGCTCTAGTGAGCATGCATTGGAACAACCGAAGACGAATAGAATCTTCAGTAATAGAATTGGATGAACACCACATATGGAAGGAGCGAACATGATTAGTTGGATCTTCTCCAGGATTACCTTCAAACTTTGGGATGTATGAAGGAATTTTAGTAGGCATTGTTGGCCATGTGTGATCGTGGAGAATAGGACCATTGATAAGATGTTTAAAATCTGGGAGACTTAAACCAGCGATAAAAGGAAGTAAGGGAGTAGGACTGACCACACTAGTTAGGGTTTCACTAGTGGGGGCACCCTGGTTAACACCTGGGTTACTGCCCTGGGTTCCTACACTCGCATTAGTGCCTAACATGATGGCGGTATGGGGTTGAGTAGATGCATCATAGGATGAATGAGATGAATCAACATAATCAGAATCACAATTAGAATGATGACTTGATGGAGGACTGGGAGGATGAACTCAAACTCAACGGGGAGGAGTAATATGGCCTCACGGGAACTGAGGGTGAAGCCCTTGAATTCGACGCGACAAATGCCTTGGAGGGGCTATGGTGTTTAGACTAAAGAGAGATGATATGAATAAAAGAGCAACAAACAACAAGAAAATACCTAGTGAAGTGATGCCAAGTGTAAACTAACTATTTTAATGATGTTATGCTAATACAAGTAAACATGTCCTATTAAAGAAAAAGACCTCTAGCCTATAAGTGATAAAAATCGTCAAAAAAATCCTAGATCTATTGTTTCAGATGGTGTTCCAAAGAACTTATTACTTGACGGAATCTCATCCCCGCAAGTAGAGTTGTCCAAAGAAAGGTGGGGTAGAGGACCAATTGCTTCCCACAGCTATTCCTATAAGGTATATTCCTAAGATTGGTTACTATGGTTATCTTCATCCCACAGGGGTGGTCGAGTCTTGAACTTCTTGGTAGTCTGCCGCTGCACAAAATTCCCTGCCACGGGTTGGGTAGCCCGAAGGAGAACTACTCGCACGATGACCTAGCCTAACCCCCTCTGAATCAGGTTTCTGACACACTCCAACTTTGCCCGTGGGATGGTGGAGGATTTTAAGATCCCTAATATGTCAAATTTTGCGTCTCAATGAAAAGTGACCAATAGGTGTTATTGGAAACCTATCCCACTAACCCTACACCTACACTATAAAGATTGTTTGGCCCTAATGCCCAAGTGGGCTTAATCTATGTGTGTTGATTTATTAAGTTGTAGTGTTTCAAGTCTTGGCTTGGCGGTGTTAACCAATCTCACGTTCGCTTAAGGTGTGAGTGTGTGAAAATGATGTGACAAGTGGATGAGTTAATTAAGCATGTTTCATGATGCCATATGCTGCTGAAAGTAAAATGTTGAAAATATTGTAAATAAATCTGAAAATGACAAAAAAATAAATAGCCAATCAAGCACACATAACCCCACTCACAAGGGCTATTAAGAATCTAAGAAAGAGAAGGAAAAGCAAGCAACTCAAGGACACAAAGAAGAGGCCAAAAATATCTAATGTCAAGGGACTGGGATCTAAAGTCTATAATCTGTTGTAAATGATGCAAACAAACAACAAAAATCAGAAGTCAAAAATGCTGCAAAGTACAAGTGTGAAGCTTAAAGACCTAGGATGCTCAAGGGGATCCTAAGGGAAACAAGGCAAATCCAAACTCTAAAGGGAGAAAAGGTAAAATAAACTTATACAAGAGATCTGAAAAGTAATGGATCAAATTTGAAAAACAGTGGTTGAAAATGTTGAAAACTGTAGACTCCTCACTCAACAAAGCTCTTTCTAACAATATGAAGGTGTACTCTAAACCCTAGGGGGATTTTTCCTACCTAAAAGAGACAAATCAAGTGGATCTAAGCCTAAGGGAGACTGAACAACAAAGATGAAATACCCAAACCAGTCTGCAAACAACACTCTCGTCAAATCTGTAAAAAAAAAATGAAAATTTTCAAGAAAATTTCCAGAATGCAGGTACTGCCTGGAATTGAGGAAAACGTGGGTTTTGAGCCAAAAAGTGTGCTCTAGAACTCACTTATGGGGTTGAAAAGTGTGCTCTGTTCCTAGGAGTCTCGGTCGGCAGATCTCGCATAGATTTTGTCGTCTCCTGCTCAGCTGGTACATGTGACCTGCGAAAAAGACTAGAAACCCAACAGAATCCGAAAATTTCACAAAATAGGGTTTAATACTATAAATAGAATTTGAGAGAAAAAATAGCTGAATAAAACCTTAAAATTTTTTGAAACTTCAGTCACCCAAGAACGTTGTCATTACACTAGTGGAGTCGCCAATTGTTGGATGACAAACATGTAACTAAAGACCTTGTGGAGTCGTCATTTGTTATTGTGAAATTTCCTAGAAGGTATACGAAAAATACTTCACTTAAGTCACTAGGTGAAGTGACCCTAACAACCATTTGATGGTTGTTGTCGTCTTAGATGTGAAACACAAATAGAAAACTTGCATTTAAAGAAGATATAACCCAAAACAGAAAGCAACGATATAAAGTATCTAGTATAATAACCCAATTGGAAAGACTATTTTAAATGAATAAATCTTTTATTGGTAACACCTGATGAAGGAGACCTATAGATTGGTCTGTAACTCCCCCTCCATGGGATGGGTCTTTTGATATCCTTGATGCTTTAGAAAATTGATCTTCTCTCTCAATGTGAAAAACCCAAACAAAAGTGAATTCAAAATGGGAGCTCAAGAAAAATGACGATAATGTTAATGATGATTATGATCATGGTGAAGAATGAATGAAAAACCCTCCTTATATAGCAAAGTATGGAGTTAATCTTGAAAATGAAGAATAATAAAATATTATTGATCAAATTTAAATCTAACTACTTGGAATACTTTATTATATTTATTGGATAAGGAAAAGGAATTTAAAATGGTTAAATATTTTTATTTAGAATAATAAAAAGAATTTATTAATTAATTCGCAAGAAAAAATAAAGGTGTGAATCAAATAATTATTAAATAGTGATTTATATTATTCTGATAATAGAATAAGGAATTCAAATAAAAATTATTTAATTTAAATTTTCCAAAGGATTAGTCAAAATGTGACAAGAAATAATTATTAAATAATGATTTAATAATCATTCCTAGAGATAATTAAATAAATAATGATTTATCTAATTATTCTCAATGGGTTTTTTTATTTAAATCGGAAAATAATTTAATAAAAGAGGTTCACTAAATTATTTTCCACAGTGAAAGTGATTTTACTATGGTAAAATTAAATCTACATGGTGTATTTTGATCCACCTAGTTAGAAATGGCTAGGTGATCATTTTTTGGTGATAATAGATATCTTTAAAAATGCTAATAATTCATGAGTAATATGTTGACAAGCATTAGAGGCCTTTTTTGTGGTGGAAGGGATGGAAGAAGGGGTGAAAATGGGTTCTTTTCATGGATAAAGATGAAAATGAGAGTGGAGAAAAGGTCAAGTGGTGTGGAAAATAAATTATGAGGCTATGGTGGACCCATCCTCTTGTTCCTAGATGAAAAACGTAATATATGAACACCTTTTTTCATGCCAAGCACTCTCTTGTAGCAATTATGGTCACTCCTGTAACAATTAAGGAATGCTCTTGTAGCAGAATTGTTTTATCCATATCTCTCAAATTGTAGGATTGGATTGACCTTAAATTTGGTGAGCATGTTCCCATCATCCTTATGCATATATGCATAAAAAAAATCTCGGCCAACAGATGCATGAACCTTGAGAAAAATAAAAAATAGTTGTAGGTTATGGAGGCCAATTTCTTGAAAAGTGTGCATTGGAATTTGTTGAAATTCCTTGAGGATGTTACCATCATCTATATGCATCTCCCCATGAAACATCTCGGCCAATGTATGCATTGTTTGTGAGATATGGTCAAAACAATTTATGCCCTATGTATTTTGGACTCTTGTAGCAAAACAAAACCTTCCTATAGCATTTTAGGACTGTTGTGAAGGAAAATCCCCTTTGTAGACATAGGTGATCGCTCTAGCACAATGAGTGGATTTAGCAACAAACCAAACAATCTAATACACATTTTCCTAGCTTATGCTTGACAAATGTAAAAAGTAGGAGGAACGTACCTTGTTTTGATGCTAGACACTCGATCCTTAGAGATGGATTTGAATCTTTCGCTCTAGGCCTCGCTCCTTAACTATCCTTCACATCTTGAAACCTGTAAGGAAAATCAAAGTACTATGCAAGATACGAGAGCATATATAACTTACATCAAACATAAACTACTTAACATATTAAGGAACATTAAGCTAATAGCATAAACATTTACACAATTATGGAAAGTGAACATCAAATGTATATATTAAGAATCTAAAATGGAAGCATACAACCTTTGCCTTGACGTTGGATCCTTCCTTTGGGTGGATTTCCAATTCCAAGCAAAGACTCTTCAAGCACTCCTTCTCCAAGCTAGAATGGGTAGCATGTAAGCATAATCTCAGCATAGGGATGCAACAATCGATGACCAAACGTTTGGGAATCGAAGGGGGTGAATTTATAGGAAGGGATAGGGATTTAGGGATCCACAAAAGAAGGAGGAAGGTCCACATCTCAAGGGGAAATCCCATTATGATAATATCAGGAAGCCCAAATGCGAGAGCTTGACCATATCAATAACAACAAATATCCAGCTCATTGTTCCCAAAGGTTCTAGTGAGTGAAGCTTCTCCTCTAGTTTGGGAAAGCCTGCCAGAAGGAGTTCAGCGCGAATTTTCCTATGAAAACCCACGTTGGCAGTGTGAGCGTATAACTGAGCAACCTTCCATTACCACAGTCAGATAGTGGAGAAAAATGCGCTAACGCCAAAAATTAGGCTTTTAGGCAACTTTCTCCGTAATGCTTTTAGGGCAGTTTCCTTAGATTCTTCAAAGAGGTTTTGGTCTATATATCATGATGGATATGTTGCATAGTAGTCAATGTTTTGGCACTCTGGGATATGGCATGGGAAGTGAACAAGAGATATCACAAAATATTGTGTAGCAGATGCCCCCTAAAGCATGAAGGCAGAAAAAGGAGTGATGATTGATATGTTTTACAAGTCAGTGCAAGTACGAGAACAACACCGTCAGGAGACCTGCAAATCAAGCATATACATATACATATCTGAAATCTTTGATGATCATGCCTAACAATACAGGAATAGGCATATAATAATACATGAATCTGTAATATGTATGCAACCATCTGTATAAAAGGGATGATGTGCAAAGATCCTCGGTATGGTCATAGCCATCAGAATGGAAATGAACATGAATATGAACACACGGTATGGTCGTAGCCATTCGTCCAAAGGAAACATGTGTACAATCATGAATGACTCATAAATCCACACAACCTGGATTCTATCAGAAAAAATCCAAGGTCTTGCACTCTGTCTCGACCCAATCAATGTATGAGTTCTAACATGTGAATAGATGTGTCGAAATCGAACATGATAGAAAACCACCTGATTACCAGTCAATGATGTAAATCATTAACATGCATGAGAGAAACCACTAATAATGACAATGGATCTCAAGGTACAATCAACACAAGCCATGAATGTGAATAATGGAATTGAAGTCGAACACCCATGAATTCATCCCACTGAAGGTCAATGATGTAAACCTATAGTCGAATGCGAAGAACTTGCCATTGAGGCATGAATATCTAAGGTACTGGAAGGGAATTCCTAGATCATCTTCTCAGATAATGAGCTGAAGTCGACGGGAAACGATCCATCAAAGGAGGGCTATAATTAATCCCACATCATTGACACAAAACAAAGGATGTAAAAGAGTAAATAAGTATGAATAAGGACTGCGGCAGAAAGTTAGACCGTGTACAAGCAGTAAAGAATAGGCAACATGTCGCTCTTGAACATGACACTTATTTGTTACTCATGTCGGGTTTGGGAGATCCTCACTTCATCACTTGCTTTCCTGGGCTTGGGA
This sequence comes from Pinus taeda, assembly GCA_000404065.3. NCBI lineage: Eukaryota > Viridiplantae > Streptophyta > Pinopsida > Pinales > Pinaceae > Pinus > Pinus taeda. The sequence continues at coordinate 50,370 of APFE031056177.1, read as the reverse complement.
AATTCATTTTGCCTCTCATCTTATTATACCACTTCGTCATCATGACCTTTGATCCTATGTTGAGTCAAATGCTGCCAAATTTTAGAGTCTAATGTTCCTTGATCTATTAAGTAGTTTATGTTTGATGTTTGTTATATATGTTATCATATCTTGCATAGTACTTTGATCTTCCTTGCAGGTTTCCGAACGTGAAGGACAATTAAAGAGTGTGGCCTGGATTGAAAGATTCAAAGCCATCTCTAAGGATCGAGCGTTTAGCATCAGAATGAGGTAGGTTCCTCCTTATTCTTACATTTGTCAAGCATAAGCTAGGAAAGTGTGTATTAGATTGTTTGTTTTGTTGCTAGACCCACTCATTAGGCTAGAGGGATCACCTATGTCCACAGAGGAGATTTTCCTTCACGACAAAATGGTGACTCCACTGGGGAAAGCCTGCCAGAAGGAGTTTAGCACGAGTTTTCCTATGAAAACTCGCTCCGGCAGTGCGAGCGTATAACTGAGCAACTTGCCATCATAACGGGCAAGGAGTGGAGCAAAATGCGTTGATGCCAAAAATTAGGTTTTTAGGCAACTTTCTCCATAATTCTTTTAGGGAAGTTTTCCTTACATTCTTCATGGAGGTTTTGATCTATATATCATGATGGATATGTTGCACAGTAGTCAATGTTTTGGCACTCTAGGATATCGCACAGGAAGTGAACAGGAGATATGACAAAATATTGTGTAACAAGGACAACAAGGGAAATGAATGGGAAAGGATTGGAAATGATCAGTGGATGTTGGAAATGGATGAGGGTGATGGATTAACATGGACTTGGTCTTGTTCGAGCATCTAGGAAAAGGAGGAGAAATCCCAAGTTTGACTTCCATTGACAAGGGTTTTGATCAATTTTTTTATTTTGGCGCTAAATTGTTCTTGAGAGCACCTACATTCATCAAAGAGAGATACATGGAGAAAATATTTTTTCTTCTTTTCATTTTTCATTTTTTTTTCCTTTTTTTTTCCCCTAGGACTACTAGCTACCTCAATGAGGTTTTCAACTAGTAGGTCTGCCTAGGCGCCTCAAAGGAGATTTTCACCTAGGATCTTTTCATTTTTTTCCTTTTTTTTTTAATTTCCAACCCACTAATCACCTCAAGAAGGTTTTCAATCAGTGAGCCAATCACAAATGCCTCAAAATAGTTTTTCACCTAAGATTTTATTCCTTTTCTTTTTTTCTCTCTCTTTTTCCATTTTTTATTTTTATTTTCCTATCCTACTCTACTTGAAAAAACAAAATATCTTTCAAGTGTAGGAATACTTCCAATGGAGCCATGTGCACATCAAGATGATAGATAAAATCATGTGTAGGCTCGAAATATATGCTTTGATATGTACCTGGATATAAGAGGCCAAATGCTTTGACTGGGATGAGATCAGAAATTGTTGAAGAAGAGTGGGTTGTTACACCTTCATTATTGTCTAGTACCATATTTCAATATAGTTGTGATGCCCCTGGTCCACTTGCACATTTGGATCTCTTTTTGTGTCCTCTTCTACCATGACATTCAAATCTTCTTCCTTTTGTTGATTATTATTTTGAACACATAAAGAATTTGATGATAAGCATAACATAAATTGTTCATTCTTAGGCTCCAATTGCTACTCTTGATTAAATGTGGTCCATGATTCCTTGGTCTTATCTGGATCTCCTTGTTTTGGATATTATTCTTCAATGGCGTCAAGAAAATCTCTTTGTTGCAATATACTTCCTAATCTAAGGTGAATACCATTCAATTCAAGAGGTGTTGTTTGGAAGTGTTATACCTCTACATTGTAAGTGGGTAGAGATACTAGATTGTTTGGGTTTGGAAATGGTTGTACAGGTAGTTGAGTGGGAGTCGATATTTGAGATGGATGTGGTTGAGGTTGTGGTTGTGGTGGAGGTGGATGGTAGGGATAGCATGTAGTTGAGTATGGAGGATATTGATGAAAATATTAAGGATATTGTGGATTTCTCCCATAAGGTCCTTTCCAACCTTGTCGCCAAGATTGGTTTTGGGGTTGAGATAGCCAAGGTTGGCAAGGAAAGGGTGTGTTTCAGTTACTCTAAGATGGATGTTCATAGCCTTGAAATTGTGAATTAAGTTCTTGCATCATACCAAGTTGACTAGGTTGTCATAGTCCTCTTGGAGCTACATAACAGATTTTCTTTGGTGATTGACTTGCTTGACCGTCTTCTTGGTAAAATTCCTTCAACCTTGGTAATTATGGACAATATTTAGTAGCATATGATTATGCATGGATAACACAAATATCAACATATTCCTTTTGCAAATTTTTCATTCTTATCATTTCTACTTGTTCACTTAGATTTCCAAGAATTTTTATTTTAAACTTATCAAGCAAATTTCCAAGTGCATCTTGACTTACCAATCTTGATGTTGATTTACTTACTCTTGCCCTTCCTCTTGAGATGTGCTTGCATATTTCACAAATTTATTCAAATGATAATTGGTATACATCACCTTTACTCATGAGATCAAGGAGATCAATCCAATCATCCCTAATCGTTCTAAGTAAGAGGGTTTTTAGTGTGTCAAATCCTAAATAATGTAATTTTTCCCTCTTAACATTATACATTAATATCTCTATTAGATCCTCAAGGCTCTCATCTTCTTTTTGAGTCATTCTAAAGATTTCTTCTTTAAGATCATGATCTTTATATTTTTCTAGAAATATATTTTGGTTATCATTCCATGATCTTATTGAATTAGTCTCTAAACTCATGAACCATTTAAGAGCTCTATCCTTCAATTGCCAGAAAAAATCTCAATTTTTTAGTATTTAATAAGTAACCATAAGATCTACAAAGGATTTCAAATTAAAAGAGAAAGGTTTCGGAACCCTCTGACCTCATACCATGGAAGTTGGGAAGGAAAGATGGAGGGATGTTCTTCATATGAACACTGTTATCAATATCTTGAATGGGAAATCCAAGAGGATCTTCCTCATTGTCATCATCTCCATCCATTTATTATGCCTTCTCTGCCATGTCTTCTTCTTCTACCTGCAAAAGTGGATGTTGATGTGGCTTTTACTGCACCACATGATCAAATGGGATGTTTTGGTGTTAGATGAGATTTTTTTAATGTTTTTATGTAATAAAAAAATGAATAAGAATGCTAATTCAATGCAATTTTCTGAAATGAAACATGCCTAATGCAATTTTTTGTTTTGCAGAAATGGACCAACTAAGGAAGAAAACAATACATACTTTGAGACCTCCCCGACAACGACGCCAAAAAGTGGTGAGCCTCAGTATTGAAGTAAGAATGTTGCAACTCCCAAGGCTACCAACTTAAATTATAAACCCAAGGTTCATACAAACTTAAGAGGTGTCGACACTATATGTGCAGCGTGCAATATGCGCAGCATACAGTGTGTCATTTCGTTGATCTGATGCAATGAAGTGAATGCCATGAAATCCAAGCCTAAAATAATTGCAGAAATGGAAATGAAACCTAATTACTTTTATAGAGAGGAAATCGTAGTTACTTTTGTAGAAAGCAAAGGCTATTCTACTTTGCATGAATGTAAATGTTAATCATATTTGCATAAATGCAAACATTAACCTATTTGTAGAGTGTAAATGGTACATTAAAAGGAAACCTAGTCTATGCAATAGAAATATCAATGTTGGAAATGGAAACCATAGATTAATATATATGAAATCATTCTCCAATAACTACATTCAAGATAGTTTTTTTCAACAAAGTTCATAAGGTGTTTCATAAAGTAATCATGAAAATCATCATTATGCTCTTCAAGTCATGAATATGTCCACTAACCATTACTGTAGAGGTGAATTGCAATGGAGAAGAGGCAAGGCTTAAGAGGTATTTTGGAATTACTCAATCATGGTTCAAATATTAGATTTCATTATTCAAGCCTAAGAGATAAAAATCAAACTTTTGTAGCAAATCTAGTCAAGTTTACACATGCTACAGGAGGCCCTGTTTTGCTACAGGAGCGAGATAGCTTGCCGAATGCTGAAGTAAATCAAATGAAAATGGGATGAATTTTTTTTCTATTATTAAGTAGGATGTATAAGGACTATATTCCAAGTGGAATCACTCCAAAATACCCATGTTAACACGTGTTAAAAAAAGCAAAAAAATATGACTCTAAAAACTGGAAATTCAAGAACTAGTGAGCTAGTTATCCTACCAAATGCCTAATATAATCAAGTGAAAATGATATGGGTAAAAAAAAAATTATTAACTAGAATGTTTTTATGACCCAATACAAGTGGAATAAACTCAAATGAATCTCATTAACATGTTTTAAAAAATAGCAGAAAATTACTACTATTTTGCTACAAGGGATTTCTACAAATTCTAGATTTGTGAACTAGTAGACCAATCCAAGTAGCTCAATGATGAATGTGAATTTTTAAATGTTTTCTAAGAACGAATCATGCTTGTGAATATTTAAATAACCTTCAAAACAACTCACTTCAATCATTTAACCAATGTAACCTACAACAAAAGAAGCATGAATAGTAAATGTGAAAATCAGAGATGCAAGTGAAAAAGACATTCAAAGGAAATAAATAAATTGTACAAGAGGGATTTGAGGCTCCTGGTATGGACAAGCAGAAGGAAAATCAAAGTCCTATGAAGGAAACCATGCTTTAGAAGCTAAAAATGGCACCAAACTTCATTATTTGAAACAATCCAAGTACATCCTTGCTAGAAATGAAAGTGGAGCTGCTAAATAATAAGTTTTTTCCGTGAGAAGACTAAGAAATGCATGCCTCTAAAGGAAAATTTGAATTGGTACTTATACAAAGTGATGAGAAAGCATTATCCTTGAAAGGAGATAACTTTCCCCTCCAAAATCCCTCAAATAGTGGATGTGGTTCCCAACACTAGGAATCTTCATTAAATGACAGGGAACACATTCATAGATTTTATCTATCACTGGAGCTCCAGAATTTGTTCAATAATTTCATAATATTTTTTTTATTTATTATCCAATCTTGATCCTCCTGTAGCAGGGAGAAAGTCCCTAAATTAACTCATTCAGAATTTACTCCATATTCTTTCAATATTTTGCAAAAATAAATAATATTAGGCACATAATAGGCAATTACCTTTAAACCTTCATAACACATTAAAGCTAAAAAAACATTATTAAGTGTAGAAGGAGAGATTAATATAATCTTTACGTGCCTAGGAAAGGTTAGATGGACCTTCATTTATGTCTAATTTGGAGGCCCATCACACCACTTCCAAATATTTGCATGTATGGAATGTCAATTTTGGAGAAAGCAGAGATCAAGAAGCAAATTCAAGAGTTGCTTGAAAAAGGGGTCATCAAGCCTAACACATCTTCTTGTGGATCTCCTATTCTCTTAGTTCCAAATAAAGATGGTAGATGGTACATGTGTGTGGTTTTCCGAGATTTGAACAAGATCACGGTAAAGAATTGTTATCCTCTTCATCACATTGATGATTTGCTAAATCAGTTAAAAGAAGTTGTTTACTTTACTAAGTTAGATTTGAGAAGCGGCTATCATCAAATAAGGATTGTTGAAGATAAAATTTGGAAAACTTCTTTCAAGACAAAACAAGGTTTGTTTGAAAGGTTAGTTATGCCATTTAGGCTTTGCAATGCACCTGCAACATTCATCATATTTATGAATAATGTGTTATGATCATTCCTTGATGATTTTGTCATAGTCTACTTATATGATATTCTGATTTTCAATAAGACTCGTGAAGAGCGTGTCAAGCATGTGAAACAAGTTTTAGATGTCTTGAAAAAGGAAAAGATGTATTTAAAGATGTCTAAGTGTGAATTTAGGAAAACCTCTTTAGTTTATTTGGGTCATATTGTAGGAGGGGTGAATTGAACATTGATCCCTCAAAAGTTGATGTCATTGTGAATTGGCCTAAACCCAATAATGTAACAAGAGTTAGGATCTTTTTGGGAGCAACCCAATAATGGGGAAAATTTATTGTTGACTTCTCATTCATTATAGCACCATTACATGCTCTGACAAGTTTGAAACTGGTCTTTCAGTGGGGAGGCAAGCAACATAAATCATTCAACACTTTGAAAGAGAAAATCAGTACAACACTAGTTCTAGCACTTCCAGATCTTAAGCAGCCATTTGAAATTCAAACTGATGCAAGCGAATATGTTATGGGAGAAGTTTTGATGTAGCATGGTAAGCCAATATGTTATCATTTTGAAACCTTTAATAATGCAGTAATTAACTATCCAACGTATGATAAAGAGCTGTATAATTGGTACAAAGTAAGAAGAAATGGAAGCATTATTTGATGGGTAAAGAAATAATTATTGATACTGACCATCAACATTTGCAATATTTACAATCGCAAACCAATCTACAACAAGCTAGACATTTTAGGTGGGTGGGATTCCTACAAAAAATTCATTTGGTAATCAGGTATAAGAAACGTATATACAACAAAGTTGCAGATATGTTATCAAGGCCTATTGTTAATGCATATGTTATTCTTAAGCATAACTTAATCAGACATGAAAGTTACATTGAACATCATGCTCAAGATGAAGATTTTAAATATGTTTATGCAACTTTGATTCAAGAAAATCATGGTGAAGAGTTGTATTATCATGTTCATAATAAGTTGTTGTATCATCTTGGCAACTTATGTGTTCCACGGGGTGAAAGAGTGAATGTCATAAGGGAAGCCCACACTTCTCTTATTGCTGGTCATTCTAGTGTAGGAAAAATAGTTGCTCAAATTCAGAGGTATTGTTATTGGCCTCGCATGAATGAAATCGTTTCAAAATATGTGAGAGGATGTTCCATGTGTGCTACTAGCAATCCAAGCAATAGGAAATTGGGTTTGTATTCTCCACTTCTTATTCCTTCTCATCCTTGGGAAAGTATTTCTATGGATTTTGTAGGGGGCTACCAATGTCTAAGAAAGATCATGATTATCTATATGTTGTTGTGGATAATTTAAGCAAAATGTGTGTGTTGATTCCATGTAAGAAACAGGTTACAGTTGAATAGACCGCAAAGATATTATTCCAAAATGTATCGATTCACTTTAGGTTACCCACTTCTATTATGTCTTATCAAGATTCTTGATTTGTTGGGAAGGTTTGGTCAAGTTTATGGGAACTCATAGACACAAAGTTGAAGAAGAGCACCACAATTCATCGAAAAATCGATAGTCATGCAAAAGTAGTGAACAAAATAGTAGTGCCCTTCGAGGATATTGTGGTAAGCACCTTAAACTTTGGGATGAGCATTTACATTACATCCAGAATGCCTACAATCAAGCCAAGCATTCATCTACACAAGTATCTCCATTTGAAGCTTATTTGGGTTATTTTCCAAAGTCTCCTTTGGATTTCATCTTTGGTAAAGATATTGCAGTAGATGGACATATTGATCTCGACACAGCCAACATTTTCATTGAACAAATTCAGATTATGCATCAAAGGGTACAAGAATAGCTAGAGAAAATCAAAGTACAAATCAAGACATAGCAAGCATTGGGTTGATCATGATTTACAAGTGGGAGGTCAACTTTTGTTTTACATCAGCAAGGAAAGATTACAAGGTGAAGGTAAAAATCTCAATCCAATCAGACATACTCCTTTCAAAATCTTGGAGAAGATTGGTAACAATGCTTTCTGATTAGATTTTCCACCTTACATGCAAATTTATTCTATTGTGAATGCGGAAAACTTGAGATTGTATAAGCCTCCAATGATTGATTATCAAGAAGAGAATGTTCAAATTCCATCTATAGAAGATTTTTCTCCTAAATATTTAAATGAGTTGCAGGAAGACTCAATTCTTGAAAGGACGATAAGGACTTCACACAAAGGCAATGTAGAGTATCTTCATGTGGGGTTCAAAGGTACCAATCCAAGTAAACCAAGCTGGATTAAGATCAAGAAAGTTAGGGAGTTATACCCTCACTTATTTATTAAAAATAAACTTTTGGTGGTTTAAAATCTTCCAGTGGGGAGGAATGTGTTATCACTCAGGTTGTTACCTGCTTCCTAAAGGGAATACAGCCGAGGTAACCACTGACCAATCTTGTAGTTACAGGTCCTAGCTTATCTGTAACCAGAGAGGGCTCTCTCTTTATAGTTTAGCTTTGTTTGATGAGTGTTTTAGGCTAGTTATGATGCACTGTTTGTTTGAATTTGGTGGGTTGATGAATTCATTTAGAACTAAGGTATAGATTTACAGGACAGTTTGTTCCATTGGGCAATGGAGTTGAGGTATTTGTGCTTTTGAAAGTGGATTTGTGAAGACAGAGTGTTGCTGCAGAGCAAGTTAGGCATGTGTGAAACAATTTATCAGATTTGTTGGTGAAATTGGGGATTTAGCGAGTGAAAGGCAGTTAAGGATCTTTCACTATGCTAATGAAGAAAACATGAAAGTATTGCTTAAGAGCAGTTAAGAATTCTTAAACAGTATTCACCATGTTTAGGATAAGTTTAGACATGAGCAATTAAGAATTCATATCCATGGCTAATCCAGTAGAAAACATATTTAGAAATAGAGATTGAGCATAGGGTGTTTGAAACAAATCCTAGGCTATTCTTTTTCTCTACTTACTAAGATCATGAAAACATAGGAGTTATGGAATAAACAGGAAACACATACACTGGTAAGAGAAACTTATTGATTCAGCAAATGACACAGGAATTCTGCAACAAAATAGAGCTTTACATATCCATCTTCAGACAGCGTTGGAACCAGAAATCTCCATCAGCAAATTTTATTATAAAAAAGTCTTCAGTATACAACATAGCTCTTCAGGAAGAATTGTATTACAACCGACCCTCAATGCGTTATCTGAGGGGATATATATACAAAAATAGGGTATAAAATATCTCAGTAGAAAGTTATGGTGCAATAAATTGCACCACCAACTCCGTTACAAAAAGTAAATGACAACATAAATATAGCTTTTAATGTTGAGGTAGCCGACATTCTTCTGTCAGACAGATTTGACTTTATGGCTCTGGAAAGTAGGCCGTAGAAGTGCTTTTAATCCTGCGTTAATTTTAGCCTGCTATTTGGGTGGATTGCTGAGTCATCTGTATGCTGCTTGCTGTACCCGTATGCTGATCTGCCTGCTGACCTGTCTACTGACCTGTATGCTGATCTTTCTCCAAAAAAGGAAAAAACAAAGTGGAATTATCTAGGCAAAATCTCCAACATTGCTTGCCACCAATCAGCTGGGGGTAGCTGATGTCTCCTCATTTTAACCACTGTCTCATCTGCCTCTGTATGTCTATAAAAGTTAGGAGGGAATTCGAACAGATGATTTATTTCATGTTCAATAAAGAACAGATTCTCCATCTTGTCATAGAGGGATTGCCCAGAGGGAGGCCCTGCTTCTTCTGTGGAGCTGCTGGATGCTGTGATCTGGTTTTCAACATAATTGTTGATCCTTGTCATATACTGATTATATGACAACAGTCGTCCTGTGCCAGTCACTAGGCTTGGCAGTCCTTTCTCCTGTAGAATAGCCATTTTGGCTCTGAATTCATCTATCTCAACCTTCATCTCGTGACATTTCCTCTCCAGTGTCTGAGTAAAATTCCTTAATGTTAGTACCTTCTTGGCTGTGAGGATTGTATCTGTTCTACTGCTTATTTGTAGAGCAGCCAATTCCTCTCTAGTGCGGTTATTGAGAAAATGAATCATTTTGGTGGCCTGCTCAGGCATTATTCCCAGGGCTGTCCTGGCTCTCTGAATCTCTACATGAGCTATTTCTATTAGCTCCACTTTTTCAAAAATTGCTTGAATGGACCTCCATTGGTCCTGTATAGATTGGCCAATTTTGGCCCAAATAATCTTCTTTATTTCTGCTAGAGTTTTACCTAGCATCAACTCTTTTTCTAGAGTTTTTACTTTGGCCTCCAAGGCCTTTATTTCTCTTTGCTTTTCTGCCACTGTCATCTTTGATTTGTCATAACTGGCCTCCATCTTGGCCAATTTTTCCTTGGCAATATTTATTTCTGTCACTTGATTTTCCAGCTCTTTAACAGCCTTCATCAATTCCTCCATGCCCATGCTGGATTCTGCTGCTGTTGTTGCTTCCACTGTTGCTCCAGTTGCTGATGTAGTTGTAGTAGGTGTTGGAGCAGTAGGAGGGGCTGCTGTTGCTTGTGTTGGAGGGGCAGGTTCAAGGTTTGTTGAAGTTTGAGGGGGCTGGGAGGCTGATTCCCCTTCCTTTTCCTGTAGAGCTTTCTCTAACTCTGCCTCCATTTGTAGTATCCTTTGGTTCATGACTAGGAGCAGCTCCATAGCATTATCCAAGCATTTTTCTTGTGCAAGCTCTGCTGTGTCAGGATGGATGGTAGGAGGCAATTTTGCCTGTTTCCTCAATGCAGCTATATCATCCTCTTTTTTCTTC
>APFE031056177.1:0-25425 GCA_000404065.3 Pinus taeda | reverse complement strand
AATTAAAAGCTATTGTACCCAAGGATTGTATCCATTGGACTCCTAGTACAACATCAGCACCTCCCATTGGAATGGAAAGCATTGGGCTAGTCAATACATATTCTCCCATGGATACCTTGACATTATGGCATTTTCCAGAGCAATTTATTGTTCCTCCATTTGCAATCATCACTTGATTCTCTAGTACTGGATATAGGAAGAAATTCAATTCTTTTGCTACCTTATAATGAATAAAATTGTGGGTACTTCCTGAATCAATCAACACTATTACCTTTTTCTTCTTGATTTGTCCTTCTATATTGATGGTTTGAGGAGTGGTAATTCCTACCAATACATTACAAGATATCGTCAGATTCATTTGTTCTTCATCTAGGCTTTGTTCCTGGAGTATATCCTCTTCTTTTGACCTTTCTTTCTCCTTGTCTTCTTCCTCTTCACAATCTATGTAGAATAATTTCTTCTCAGTGTTAACACTTAGGTTGTTCCCTACTTCGTAAAGGGAATACGGACGAGGTAACCACTGACCAATCTTGCAGCTAGAGGTCCTAGCTTACCTGCAACCAGAGAGGGCTCTCTCTTTATAGTTTAGCTTTGTTTGATGAGTGTTTTAGACTAGTTATGATGCACTGTTTGTTTGAATTTGGTGGGTTGGTGAATTCCTTTAGAACTGAAGTATAGATTTACAGGAAAGTTTGTTCCATTGGGAAATGGAGTTGAGATATTTTTGCTTTTGAAAGTGGATCTATGAAGACAGAGTGTTGCTGCAGAGCAAGTTAGGCATGTGTGAAACAATTTATCAGGTTTGTTGGTGAAATTGGGGATTTAGTGAGTGAAAGGTAGTTAAGAATCTTTCACTATGCTAATGAAAAACATGAAAGTATTGTTTAAGATCAATTAAGAATTCTTAGACAGTATTTACCATGTTAGGATAAGTTTAGACATGAGCAATTAAGAATTCATATCCATGGCTAATCCAGCAGAAAACATATTTAGAAATAAAGATTGAGCATAGGGTGTTTGAAACAAATCCTAGGCTATTCTTTTTCTCTACTTACTGAGATTATGAAAACATATGAGTTATGGAATAAACAGGAAATACATACACTGGTAAGAGAAACTTATTGATTCAGCACATGACACAGGAATTCTGCAACAAAAACAGAGCTTTACATATCCATCTTCAAACAGCGTTGCAACCAGAAATCTCCATCAGCAATTTTTATTATCAGAAAGTCTTCAGTATACAACAGAGCTCTTCAGGAAGAATTGTATTACAACCGACCCTCAATGCGTTATCTGAGGGGATATATATACAAAAATAGGGTATAAAATATCTTAGTGGAAAGTTATGGTGCAATAAATTGCACTACCAACTCTCTTATAAAAAGTAAATGACAACATAAATATAGCTTTTAATGCTGATGTAGCCGACATTCTTCTGTCAGACAGATTTGACTTTATGGCTCTAGAATGTAGGCCGTAGCAGTGCTTTTAATCCTGCGTTAATTTTGGCTTGCTATTTGGGTGGATTGCTGAGTCATTTGTATGCTGCTTGCTGTACCTGTATGCTGATCTGCCTACTGACCTGTCTGCTGACCTGTATGCTGATCTGTATGTTTGACCTGTATGCTGACCTTTCTCCAAAAAAGGCAAAAAACAAAGTGGAATCATCCAGGCAAAATCTCCAACATTTCTTGCCACCAATCAGCTGGGGGTAGCTGATGTCTCCTCATTTTAACCACTGTCTCATCTGCCTCAGTATGTCTATAAAAGTTAGGAGGGACTTCAAACAGATGATTTATTTCATGTTCAATAAAGAACAGATTCTCCAGCTTGTCATAGAGGGTTTGCCCAGAGGGAGGCCCTACTTCTTCTATGGAGCTGCTCGATGCTGTGATCTAGTTTTCAACATAATTGTTGATCCTTGTCATATACTGATTATATGACAGCAGTTGTCCTGTGCCAGTCACTAATCTTGGCAGTCCTTTGTCCTGTAAAATAGCCATTTTAGCTCTGAATTCATCTATCTCAACCTTCATCTCCTGACATTTCCTTTCCAGTGTCTGAGTAAAATTCCTCAATGTCAGTACCTTCTTGGCTGTGAGGATTGTATCTGTTCTGCTAGCTATTTGTAGTGCAGCCAATTCTTCTCTAGTGCGGTTATTGAGAAAGTGAATCATTTTGGTGGCCTGCTTAGGCATTATTCCCAAGGCTGTCCTGGCTCTCTAAATCTCTACATGAGCTATTTCTATTAGCTCCACTTGTTCAAAAATTGCTTGAATGGACCTCCATTGGTCCAGTATAGATTGGCCAATTTTGGCCCAAATAATCTTCCTTATTTCTGCTAGGGTTTTACCTAGCATCAACTCTTTTTCTAGAGTTTTCACTTTGGCCTCCAAGGCGTTTATTTCTCTTTTCTTTTCTGCCACTATCATCTTTGATTTGTCATAACTTGCCTCCAGCTTGGCCAGTTTTTCCTTGGCAATATTTATTTCCGTGACTTGATTTTCCAGCTCTTTAACAACCTTCATCAATTCCTCCATGCCCATGCTGGATTCTGCTGTTGCTGTTGTTTCTACTGTTGCTCCAGTTACTGATGTAGCTGTAGTAGGTGCTGGAGCAGTAGGAGGGGCTCCTGTTACTTGTGCTGGAGGGGCAGGTTTAAGGTTTGTTGAAGTTTGAGGGGGCTGGGAGGCTGATTCCCCTTGCTTGTCCTATATAGCTTTCTCTAACTCTGCCTCCATTTGTAGTATCCTTTGGTTCATGACTAGGAGCATCTCCATAGCGTTATCCACCTGTTTTTCTTGTGCAAGCTTTGCTGTGTCAAGATGGATGGTAGGAGGAAATTTTGCCTGTTTCCTCAATGCAGTTATATCATCCTCCTTTTTCTTCATAAGGGCTCTAACACCCTTTGGGTCTTTTGGGTCATGTCCCAAATCAATAATTATGTCCTCCAAAGTCTTTATTCTGTTGTCTTTCACGGAGGAGAACAACCTTTCCAAATCAAGCTGTCTTTTTGTGTGCTTTAGGGATTCTTTTAGCTGATGGGCCAGCATTGCCCTGTCAGCAAGTGTTTCATACACCATCTCCCCAGTCCGTTTGTGCAGCTCAATTTGATCCATGGGGTGTATGTCTTTAGCAAAGACCTCTAGATTTGTCCTGTAATAATCTATTGTGGTCTTTGGATGTGGGACTTTGGGCTTTAGATGAGTGAAGATCATCTTTTCTTCCTTTAGATCAAAGGCAGCCATCAATCTTTGCTTTTTGGCTGGGGTTGTATTCAGGAATTGCTCATAGAGCTACACCCTTAGCAACTCATTTTGTGCCTTGATCTCTTTGAAGCCCTCTTTAACTGTGGCTGGCTTTTTGCCCTGTTGTCTGGAGGAGGACACCTCCATAGTGTGCCATTGGGCCTGTTCTAGCTGAAATGAGCTAGTGGCAGTCTGTTGGCTTGTTTGTTTTTATTTGCTTTGGCTTTCTGCCAGCTCTTCACTTATGTCTCCTTCTTCTGCTTCAGGGTCTACCCTCGGCCTCTTGGCCTCTGGTTGCTGTGATGACCCTGTTGGAGGTGTGATTTTTCTCTGTCTCTTTTCCCTCTCTCATCATTGGTAGAGGAGTCTGCAAAACTGGGTTTTGAGATTTGTTCAGTTTCTGGGGAGTGGGCCTGTCCTGATTGTTGGTCCTTTGAAGTGCTAGGCTGCCCTGTTTCCACCTCTTGTTGTTCATCCATCTTCTGCTTTCCTTTTGTTGTGGTTGTTGTTGCTGGAGCCTGCTGGATGTGCTGTGCAGCTGGGGCAGTAGAGGTGCCTTCTCCTGTTTGGACTGGTTGTTTGAACAAGACCTGTTGACAAGAGTCTAAGTCAATAGTTTTTTCCAAGTCCTTTACATTCTGCTCCATTATTTCTTCCTGAGTCAATTCCTCTACTATTGATTCAGGCACCCATTCATCTTGATTAGCAAATTGTTGTACTTGAGGGAGTGGGCAATGCTTATAGGCTAGCAGCCTATATTTAACCCTCCTAGCACTGATGAAACCTTCAGGGTCATAAGGGACCCACCAGAAGCTTCTCTTGAGTTTGAGCTGTTGTCTTAGTATTTGGTCAGCTTCTTGCCAACCATCTTTTTTGTTCATGGTGAATGGGCCTAGGTGGTCCCTAAACTTCAGGTTGGCTTTCTTCTTAGCACTATGAAAGTCTATTAGATCAGAGTTTATAAGCTGTCTATAGTACTCCAGGGAAAACAACCTCATAGGGACATACTTTGGGAGCCTGTAGGGACAGAGCTCACAGCCATAAATTCTGATGACAGTGTCGTTTTCGTATAAGTACCAATCACCAATTTTGTAGCTTCTGGATAGCTGCAAGATTTTCTGCATATCCTTGGACAATTTGATAGGAGGAGTCCTTTTTAAAAGGCATGTGACTAGATACACAAACTGATCAATGAATTCACAATATGAGTAGGGGGAATTCTAGACTTGGTGGAAGACTGAAGACCAGAAGATTACAGACCTTCCTTCACCCTGTGAGTCCAGCTTCCTGATTGAGCACTGGAAGCAATGTGTCTGGTAGTATAAGAATAAGTGATAGATGTATGAGGAATATTTGAATATTTCCTCTCTGTCCAGCCCTGTCAATTGATCATGTATCTTATTGGCAATGTACTTAGCATAATTGTATTTCATAGAAGGGGGCTTCATAAGGCTGTATGTAGAGAGCATGACCAGCACAGTTAGATCAACATGTTTATTTGTTGTGAACCCCAGCACAGAGGTCAGCATATCTACCAGTAGCTTGCCAACCTCATTGAAATCTACATAGGAGAAAGGAGGTGGCCCAGAAGGTTGGCAGTCTGCCTTCATGAATTTCCTGGCTATGGCAGCAATGTCTACACTAGAGAGTTTGGAGCCTTCATCTAGCAAATAGTTCATGGAGAAGGGGTATAGCAACTGGGTCTGCTTGTAGTTGAGCATCTGGTTGATGGAATCTAGAGTTATATAGAAGAGGATGCTCCCAGATGGAGACTTCACAGCCCTGAGTTTTTGGTCATAGTTTTCTGCACATAGGTGGATGATTTCAGGCAAAATGTTCACTGAAGGCAGGAAGTAGGTGGGTAGATTAGATTGCCAGACCCCATACAGGTCATTGTTGTCCAAGTGACTGTTTCTTAATTGGCAATATGTCTGCAAGTGGTTTCTCTCTGCCACAAAGTCTGTGATGAGGGCATCACTGTCCACCAGTGGTATAGCTTCTAGCTCTCTGTTAGGTGGATTTATAGGCAAAACATCCAGAGCAGTTGGAGTGGCCATTGTCTTGCTTTTTCTGGTGGTTTACTATAATTTAAGCTTGATGTGAATGCTGAGAAATGGCTTACTGCTCTCTGTTTGCAGTGAGCAGTTTGGCAGTGCAAGGAGGCTGTCACAGGCTTAATGAATCTGTGGGGCACTCTGTTTTGAGGAACCAAAGTCTTTTTGAGCTGGTTAGCTGGTTTTTTACAGAGGGCTCCTTTAGCAGGGGTGGGGGAACTTTGTCAATTCAGTTCTTCTAGCTGGTGGCTTGGCTTTTTTAGTTACTTCTTTTGAAAAACTGGTAAATTTCACCGCGGGTCACGGGTTTCCTTGAGACTTCCGTCGTGTAGGGGTTTTAGAGGTTTTTAGGTAGTTTTTAGAGGTGAATTTCAACAATGTGGGTCCTTTAACTGAGTTGTTTTAAGCAGGAGAACAGGATTACATGGAGAACAGAGAGGGTGCCTGCGGCAAAATACCTGGTTTTATGGCGTATGAGGCGTTTGCACCGGTCGAATTGGCTGAATTGCAAGTAGTTGAGTTGACAATGGAGGCGGCAACAACTTTGGTAGATAGCTTTTGCTTTTTGACCATTGGAGGACGAATTTCACTTTCAGAGGAGCTCCAGGCGTCGTGTAAAATAATGCGAAATAACGGTTTTTTGACGCGTTTTTATGCATTTTTTGCATATTGGCACCTTTTTGTGATGACATCATGCTGATGTCATCATGGGCCCGGGTATGGATAGGTGATGTGGCAGGTGACGTGGGTGCCCAAGTGGCACTGACACGGTGGCAGGGTGGACAGGGCGATGTGGGGGCTAGGGGTGACGTGGAGGCCTGGTGGAGGCAAGGCGGGGTGACGTCATGTTGACGGGGGCGTGATGTCAGCGTGGAGGGTAGGGAGCTAAGCGGTCTCCCCGGCGGGCTCTTGGGCGGTAAGCGGTTTGGAGGGGGGGGGGGCGCAGCGAACAGCCCGGGAGCCTGACGCGTGGCGGGGGTACGGCAGCAATACCGCCCATCCCCCGGACGCAAAAGGTCAGGCGGTTCTGTTGGACGATCGACCGCCCACTATAGAATGGGCGGGGTGGAAGATCTAATGGTGGGCGGCGATTGTGATATGCCACTACGTTACGCCATGGGGACCTGCCATGTATATTAAAATATGTTTAATAAATGGGGCGCGGGGTGGGTTTAGAACATTAGGTTAAGGGTTTTCGGGTTTTTTATTAAAAAGTTTTTCATTTAAAACTTTATAATAAAAAGGGTTTAGGGTGGAGGAAAGGGGGATAAGGGAAAATGAGGGCGGGGAAAGTGATTTTTTCCTTTTAACCATAGTTTCTGTCAAACCCATAGTTTTTTGGAGGATTGAGGGCTAATACTAACCCTTGAGGGGTTAATATTTCCCAAAGAAGGGATATTTAGCTATAGTGCTAAGGGGAGGGTATTTATAGATGTTCTTGGGAGATTTTCATTGGATTGTAATAGACTTAGGGGAAGGGGGGAATTAGGGAGCTAGATGATATGTTAGTGATTAATATGGTTTGTGAGGTGAATGAAGGGGTAAAGCCAAGTTTTAATAAGTGAAACTTAACTTAGGATTTTGAGAATAAATGAAAATGATAAACAGGATGTTTTTACACAAGAAATGTGGCTTCTTTTCATGCTTGAACTCCATGGTTTGACCAAGTAGTTTGTGATGTAATGGAGTGAAACTGGGCATCTGAGCAGATCTCAAGGCCCTTGGGAGTGTTAGTAAGAAATGATTTTTGGGGGAAACTGGGGAAGTTAGACATGCTTCCAATGCTTGTCCTCCACTCTTTGTTTTTGATGCCCACACCCTAAGTGGCATAAGTTTTTGCACTTAATAGGTCAATTGGTGATGGCTCTCCATTTCTGCAACCTTGCACTACTTACCCATCTAGTAATCCTAACATTTTTTCTTCATTAAAGTGGGTGCACTTGAATTAGTAGACCCTGATCTTCCTCTTTTCTTTTGACTGCCCTCCTATCTAATATCTACCCTTATTTCTTCCAAGGCCCCAGGTTAAGTAGTTGGGCACCTTTATTTCTCTACCTAGCTAGTCATCTGCCAAGCTTGCACTGTTTGGTCAGGGAACATTCTCTATTCTGCAACAAGCAATTTAACCATGGCATGGTCCAGTTTAGATTGTTGGGCCATCCATCAAGTGTGATTAGCAACAATACTTGGAAATCATGACACTGCGAAATGAGCTTAGTAGTGGCATTTTGACTGGCCACTTTCCTGGTCTTTAGTTTGGGGTTCATTTTCACTTTTCTCTTGACCACTTGATTTTCTTGCCCTTTGATTATTCTTTTAAGGCATACCCCCTTTTCATTTTTTGATTTTTTGTAGTATGTACACAAAATATGGAACCTTTGCAGCCTGCAATGATGAACATATTTAGCCCTTTCACTGTCAATCATGAAAGATGAAACCTATTGGTATAGGAACCTAACAGAATGATCCAAGGGATCAAAAATATGCTCAAAAATAAAAGTGATCAAATTCTTCTGCAACCGATGCCAAATCATAAATCTCATTGTTTTGATTCCAATTATGCTTGAATCACCTCAATCCAACATCGTATGAGGAAGTTATCGCATTCTGAAGTGTTAGAAAAATGGTAAAAAAGTCAACTTGCATGATTGACTAGGTAGTGTATGGATGCCACATGGAATTTTCTACAATGACGTGGTGCAGATGTCAATAGGGTGATTGTGCAGTACGGAGCCAGTCAAGACATCACACATGGCATGATCATATAGGCACAATTAGCGTATTTTTATTCGTTAATAGGTTTTGGTTTTGGCCAATTGGAGGGCGCCACATGGCCCTTGATATTTGTGAAAAATGTTTGGTTATAGACCAACTCACATCCCCAGGGTTCAACCTCGCAACCTCCAGCAAACTAATTGTCTGCTCTACTGCTGTGTTATATTATTTCTTATTAATATAGAGTAGGTAGTTTATATTTAAATGATGTCAGTTGGCACATATTTTATTTTATTTTTTTTGGGGTGGGGGGTGATGGGTGGTGGGGGGGGTGTTTGCCTGACCATACCAACCCCAAGGCATATGCATTACACCATGTCGAGCATGGATGAATAAGAGGCGAGGCGTATGGATTTAGCCTTGGTCTCTATGGAAATCACATAACCACCAATGAAAAGTGGGAGGGGTGGGGCACGTGACCCTAGCCCCAGTACCATTGAAACCATATAACTGTTGGTGGGAGGTTCTTGAAGGGGTAGGCTCATGGCACCCTGCTCATGCCCATCCCCTAGTCACATTAACTACCATGTGACCAGAGGTATAAGAATAGGGGCACGACTCTATTTGTGTGTCTAATGGTCCGACAATTTGCACCATAATCGATGGAATTGTCTCTGAACACGCACGAATTTATTGCCTTGAATATCCGCCAAAGGCAGAATTCATTGTCAGTGTTGAGAGAAGGCTGATTTTGCAGAAGAATTAGTAGGGAAATGAAGAAGGAGGCCTAACTTGGCTATTTTTCATCCTTCTGAGCCCAACAAGAGCCTACACAAGGGTTTTTGGGTGTTATGGACATAATGGCAGTGTTATTTTTGTAATTTGAGCATATAGTTTAAAGGGCCAATATTGCAAGATGGACCTAGAGACGTGGCCCAGGAGGAGTGAACTCCATCATCAAATTGTTGTTTTGTGATGTTGAATGTAGTCTATTTTTCACTGTTAAAATCTAAAAAAATTAAATGAGTTTATGTGCTTTTGCAATATTTATCGATTTCCCATAAGACATGAACTATCTTGCAAACTTTACATGAAACCTTCAGTTTTTAATCCCAAATCAGATATCTCATATGTAGAAAGAATGCATAATCTTGGGGGAGGGTACAACAAAAATGGTAGCATTATCTCTAGGGTAGAACAAGAATAGTCATAATGAAGCAATAGAAGCATAGTTTCAATGGGATCATAGAGTAGAAGCATGGTCTCATGAGGAGACTATATGGTTCATGACAGTTCCAAAGGATCATCTAGAAACATATACTCATATAGGTTCATTTACATGAGATATTTCTATAGATATATATGACCCCTTGTCGTTGATGTTAAAGGGGGAGAGATTGTAGACATTGATGTTACCAGGAGAGATTGTAAGAATGACACTTATATTTGTAATAGGGATAGATTGTAGCACTTCACTAGGAGCTCTTGATTTGCTTATCCAATGACCATCAATGTTTAGGGATGTTGCCATCAATGACAAAGGGGGATATTGTTGCACATAGTGTTGTCATTTATTAAAACAATATATCATTGATGTCAAAGGATATGTGTGGATAGAAGCAACAAGACCATCCCTCGCAAGGTCTCGCTACATGAGGATATGGTTGTTTGAATTTATTTGAGTTTTTGATGAAGTTAATATGCTCAAAATATCTTGCACATAACATGGTTTCATAGTGCTTATTGATACCTTTCCAACAACATATTTTGCTAACAAAAACTCCTCCTGGATGAGAATTTATGGCCTGTTGAAAATTAGTATTAGTTGGGGAAAAAATTAAAATGCCAAACTATAGTGCCAAACCCAAACTATAAATTTGTCAAACATTGTGCAAGTTGGGATCAAATCCACCATTGGACAGGAATATCAATGGCCACTAGCACGTGGAGATGTGCATTGATTAATATAGTTAAAGATCATGTAAGTCTCGGATCAATCCACCATGTCTTCAATAGATTAACCGCGAGATGAAGCAAAAGATGCTCAATGTTTAACCAATCTAAGAAAATCAATAGGATTATGATACATGCCAAGGTTGTATTCGGAGATGATGTGAGCATGTTGATGTGGAGCCATCATAGGCTTCCATGTGGCAAGCGGAAATGGCAGTTTCAATATCCAATGAGCGTTTTTTTCGATCACACATGGCCCACTAGGGTGTGCTACGTCGTTGGGGAGACGTCATTAATGACAACATCATTACATTTGTTAGTCTACCAATTTAAATAGAAAATTCTTTAATAACAAGCACGTCATATTCATATTCAACCATAAGGAGCATATAATTGTGATCATCATCTCTTTCACTGACTAAATCTGAATCATTTTCATTACTGCTATGAGAAATATAACTCAAAAGTATATCACTACAACTTATATCTTCAGATTTGTTGTCTTTTTCCACAGTTGGTTCAAGTGGAGCTTCCTTCTTCTTCTTTTTTCTCTTCTTGTTCTCATTAACACTATTGTTGATGTTGGCTCTGTTAGGGTCCTATAATTTATAGGATCAATTGATGATTATCTATTGATTTTTATATGAGATATTGTAAATAATGTTTCATTTTGCAAATTATTTGAAGAGAAGAAGAGAAAAGAAAAGGGATACAAAAGAAAATATATATATATATATATGTGTGTGTGTGTGTGTGTGGTGTGTGTGTGTGTGTGTGTGTGTGTGGTGTGTGAGAGAGAAAAATGAAAAAAAAAAATATATATATATATATATATATATATATATATTTATATATATATATATATATATATATATAATAATATATATTTATAATATATATATATAATATATTATATATATCTATATATATGAAAAAAATAAAAATACCCCCAATAAGTGAGAAAATTCAAATGCCACTTCATTCCAAAAAAATGAAAAAAATGTGATGAGAAATACATTTAGAAAGTTAAAATAATGTGCAGCTAGCCTAATTGCCACATTAGAGTAAGATAAATAGGTTTAATGGTTTAATCTCACCATTTAAGCAATTAGATTTTTTAAATAAATTGTGTTTAAGTTAAAATAAGTAATTATTTAACCACACAGTGTAATCGTGGTTAAGTTAGTTTTTAATAAAGTTAATGTAATTAGTGTAATCGCATTATTAAATTGTGATTATAATAGTTTAATAAATTTTTGTGACACAACATGTTCTGTCGTTTGTAATAAAGTTTACACTCATATGAAAGGCCGTGAACTCACCTGCCCAAATCAACGGCGGGTGATGACTTCGAACCCCCTGCCCCTCCGACAGTTAACTGGGGGGGTGGGCCGGTTCGAAAAGTTGTTTCCCCGCCTATCGCTTTTGCAATGTGTCATTCCCAGTCTCATTTCGAACCCCCTGCCTAAAACAACTTACCAACCCAACCCACCCCCCCCACCCCAACTCCGAAATCCACTTTCCTATTCCCTCCTATTATAATCGTTGACCCCGTGCTCCTGCTCTACTCCTTTTCCACCAAGTGGCACCTTTGGTCCCCACTCTACTCCAATATTATTCTGCCACCTAGCATTTGTTGGAAATAATACTGAGATGGGGGGGTGAATCAGTATTAGCAAGTCAACAATATTTCATTTCCATAATCAAATTTATATACACTACTTCAGTTAATGGAACTTGTGTGTATATGCAACTGTATTTAAGGAAACTAGCGTATATCTAGCAAACTTATGATTCAGTTAATTTATCATATGTTGATCTTTAGTCAGTGCATCAGAACCATATAAATAGTAACCAGGTGCAGTAAAATAGAACATACAATCACACACACATGAACACAAAATATAAGGTGGAAACCCAATGTGGGTGAAAACAACCTGCTGCAATCGTCTCTATCTTATTTTTAATAAGAAACTTATTTTTACAATTTTTGTACTAGTGTAGTCTTATACCAATACGCAGGCTTCTACCTGTAGAAGGCTACAACCTTCTCTCATTCTCCAGCTTCTCCTTGAAGGGAGCTACAACCCCCTAGCTCTTGTACTAGCTGATGTGTTTACTAGTACGTAGGTGCAGGCCTACAGAAGGCTACAACCTTCTCTTTTCTTCCAAGGACCACGTTTCATAAATTTTCAGACTGGATCCATCAATAACATCAATCAAACATCAAATTTATATGCATCAACCAATCTCCTTTGCACCAACCAAAACTGAATCAATCAATCACTTCTCAGAATGTTGTAACTGGAATACAATAACAGTACCCAGAACCCAAAACACTGCAACAACAAACAGAAGTAGGTAAAGCATATTTTTATGAGATATACACTACTTGAATGTGTCGAACCTGCATACATACATTGTTTTCTCAAGGGCAACCTGCATACAAATCGTCAAATCAAATTTAAGATGTATACGTTGTTTTTATATGTAGAACTAGCATGTATACGCGCCTTTGCTAAAGTGAACCTGCGTACATATCTGTAAATGATGATTTAATATTTACAACAATTTCATATTACAGTTATACCCAGATCATCATATTTATAGTCTACAACATGCGCCAGTTATTCAGATAAAATATCAAAACCACACAAATATACTTCACTTCAAGCCTTAAGATCTTGACCCATCAATAGAACTTATCCTTCATCAAGCGCTCAGGTTCATCCTTGATTCAGATCCAAATATGCATCATAACCCAATAACTTGTATTCTAGATCTTGTTCTTCATTAGATATTCAATACTTGAGTGCCTTTGCCTAATGATCTTCTCCTCCTTTTATAGTCTTAGGCCTTACTCAATACCATGGACCAAAACCACTTATAACCAATACCTTGGACCAAATACCTGGGGTCAACACTTCGGACAAGATACCTTGGACCAATACCAAGGATCAAAATACCATGGACCAAATACCACAGACCAAAACTAAGTTTTCTAACATGTACGTGCCTTTCCTTTCGTGAAAGTATGTGTGTACGCTTTATGCGCCTTTTGGTCTGTGAACCAGCGTGTACATGCGGCTTGGTCTATGGGGAACCTGCATATACCTCTCTTTCTTCATTCTGAACTGTGATCTATCATCTAAGTGAGTTGCCATCAAGGACAACACTTGTGTCATAGTGCCAAATTTATGTCATAATGCCAACAATCTCCCCCTTTGGACTTGATGCAACCCCAAGTCACTCTCCCCCTTTGTCATCAAGGGCAAAGGGTTATGCTCCCCCTGAGTACATGTTGAATTCTCTGATATGCTGAAGTGTGCTGATTGAGCTCCATGCTCGGGTCCATGCTCCCCTTGAATATAAGCAAGGTTTGCAAAAAGATGTTCTAAAAGAAAAACATGACTCTATACATACATCATAAATGACCTTCCTATCACAAATGACTCATACATACACCATCTCCCAATCAATTGGGGATACACCAATTGTTCATACATGTCACAACGAGAACATTACATCATCCATCCCATGCATAATGGGGAAACAAAATAGGTTGTTTCATGACCTTGACATTACATAGAGACCAAATATCTAAAACAAGACCATGATAATCATCAACAACTATCATCAGCAGCATCTGTCAATCACCATCCAGACCAGCAACCATGATCTCCCCCTGAACCTGTTCCACCTGATCACTATTAGACCCATATCAGACTCAGTTCTTTTCTTCAAAACAACATATACGCGACTGTATCGACAGCAACCGGCGTATGTACATGGATATGCTTCATGAAACTCGTGTATAACCACTTTTCTCTTAAACAGATAAGTTTCAACCGCAAGATGATGCATCAACTACTCCCAGCTTCTGTCTAAGATATTCAAATGTCTCTCTGGGAAGTGGTTTGGTGAATATATCAGCAACCTATTCTTTGGAGGGAACATACTCCAATTTGACCTTTTGTTCAAGCACTTGTTCACATGGAAAATGATATTTGATGGGTATGTGCTTGGTCTTGGAATGCATGACTGGATTCTTTGAAATATCGATTGCACTTGTATTATCACATAGAATGGAGATGGGTGGAATGCATGTGATCTGAATGACTTGCAATTTTTGCATCATCCAAGGAGTCGTGTGCAACAAGATGCAGCAGCCACATATTCTGCTTCAACTGTAGATAATGCAATTGAACTTTGTTTCTTGCTGAACCATGACACTAATCTGGAACCCATATAGAATGCACCACCATTAGTACTTTTTTTGTCATCAACGCTTCCTACCCAATCTGCATCTGTATATGCATGAAGTGTAAGATCTATATCTCTAGGATACCATGGACCAAAATTCTATGTTCCTTGAAGATATTTGAAAATCCTTTTGACTGCTTGAAGGTGTGATTCCTTTGGATTGGCTTAGAATCTTCCAACTATTCCCACTGCATGCATGATGTCTGGTCGGGTACCTATTAGATAAAGTAGACTGCCAATCATGGATCTGTAGGTTGGTTGATGTACTGCTACTAATTCATCATTTGAGTTAAGACTGCATCCTGTTACCATAGGGGTACATACTGGTTTAGAATCTTCCATGCCGTATTTTTTCAAGATCTGCTTGAGATACTTGGTTTGTGACAGAAAAATATCATCTTTCTTTTGTTGAACTTGTAGACCAAGAAAATATGTGAGCTCACCAAGCAGGGACATTTCAAATTCTTGCTACATTACCAAAGCAAAGTTTTGACTCATGGCTTCTTCATTGCTACCAAAAATGATATCATCAACATACACAACAAGTATTAGCAATTTATTATTGTTAATCTTTGTATATAGATTGTTATCAGCTGATACTTTTGAAAAACCTTGTTGATGAAGGTATTTGTCAAGACGGTAATACCAAGCCCTTGGAGCTTGTTTTAGACCATAGAGAGCCTTTCTAAGTATGCATACAAGTTTTGGATCATTTCCAAGGATGAATCCATCTGGTTGCTCAATATATACTTCTTCTTCTAAGTCCCCATTAAGAAAGGCAGATTTTACATCCATTTGGTATACTTTGAATTTCTGAAAACTAGAAAGAGCAAGGAACATTCTTATGGCTTCAAGTCTAGCAACAGGTGCAAAAGTTTCTTCAAAATCTATACCTTCTTGTTGAGCATATCCTTTACAAACAAGTCTGGCCTTGTTTATAATAACTTCTCCATTTTCATTCAGCTTTTTTTGAATATCCATTTAGTTCCTATGATATTCTTATCATGAGGTCTAGGAACTAATTCCCAAGTATTATTCTTTTCAATTTGCTCAAGTTCTTCATTCATGGCCTTGACCAAACATTCATCTTTGCATGCTTCATTTACATTTTGAGGTTCGGTGGAGGATAGCAATGCTAGAGAGCTTGAAGCTTCTGTAATAGTTCTTCTTGTCTGCACACCTGCCTCTTTCTATCCCAAAATTTGAGTCTCTGGATGATTTTTCTGAACATACCTGGACGAAGTCTTTTCTTGTATCGTTATCTCTTCTTCTGGTGCTTCATTGCTTTCTTCTTCAGAATTAGTGGGATTTGATGTGGAAGGATAATCCTCATCTTCTTCATAATCTTCAGTTTTTATTTGTTTTGGATTTTTGCATGCTTCATCAACTACAACACCAATACTTTCAATAATTCTCCCAAGTCTTTTATTATAACATTTATATCCTTTACTTCGGTAAGAGTAACCAAGGAGAATACCTTCATCTGCTATGGGTTCAAACTTACCAAGTTTTTCATCAATCCTTTTGATGTAACATTTGCTTTCAAAAAATTTGAAGTATTTTACCGTAGGAGTCTTACTATACCAAAGTTCATGTGGAGTTTGAGTGTTGTTTACCCGAATATTTGCTTGGTTGAGAATAGTGACGGCAGCGAATGCAGCTTCACCCCAGAAGGTTGCAGGAGTTCTAGACTCATCTAGCATAGCACGAGCCATTTGTTGAACAATTATGTTCATCCTTTCTGCCACTCCATTTTGCTGAGGAGTCCTTGCGGTGGAGAATTTCCTTTTTACTCCATGTTTTTCACAAAAGTCAAAGAATTCACCTGAAGTAAGTTCCCCTCCTCGATCAGATATGAGGCATTTGATTTTGCGATTTGATACATTTTCAACCAAAGCTTTGAAGGCTTTGAACTTTCCAAATGCTTCATCTTTATGTTTTAGAAGTCCTATCCAACACATTCTGGAAAAATCATCAATGAGAAATATAAAGTCTTCTTCTCCACGAGGTGAATTTTTCCTTGATGGTCCACATAAATCAGTATGAAGAAGTTCAAGAGGCTTACTAGCTGATCCTTCCTTTTCAGGGAAGTGCAATCTGGTTTGCTTACCAAATTGACATAATTTGCATATTGTATTTTCTGGAATGATGATATCAAGAAGATCACGAACCGCCTGGAATCTACATGCTTTTCTTATTTGAGAAAAACTTAGATGCCCCAATCTTCTGTGCCATAGCCAGTGTTCATCATTTTTGCTTAGATAGCACTGTTTTTGTCCTCCATTGAGTATGTATAAGTTGTTTGGAGTTCTAGTCCCTTTAATCATGGTTTCGCCTGTATCAAGCTCACGAACAACACATCCATTTGATCGAAACAATACTTCATTTCCTTGATCACACATTTGACTCGCACTCAACAAATTATGCTTTAAGCCATCAACATACATAACATTCCCAGCTTTAACTTTTTCTTTCAAGAAAACAGAGCCTTTACCTTTTATGACAGCGAGAGTGTCGTTTCCAAATGAGACACTCTTTTCCTTTTCTAAGGCATTATATGAGTGTAGTTTTTCTCTATCACCTGTCATGTGTTTTGAGCATCCATTGTCGATGTACCACTAGTTTTCTTGTCCTTCTGCATACAACGCTATACCACATCTTTCTGTTTGTGGTTGTTTCTTTCTCCATATTTTGGGATTTAATGGAGTTTTCTCCTTTTGAGCTATTTGCCAAAATTTACTCCTGCATTCAAATTCTTCATGGCCAAAGTTGTTACAGATTGAGCATTCCATTTCATTTTCAAAAAGAGAAAATCTATTATAGGAACTTTTCTTCATCCCTGTCAAATTTCTTTAATTTCTTGCTTCTCTAGTCATGATAGTTTTGTAAGCAACACATTAAGCAGCTTTGTGTCCAAAATTATGACATGAGAAACATTGACCATTAAAGAAGTTCCTGCTATTATTGAATCTACTGACCTGATGATTGTAGTTAAAGTTCCTTCTACTGACCTGTTGATTGATATTCTTTGAAGCAAATTGAGTGTGATTTACCTGAGGTTGATTATGGCCTCTGTTTATTCTTGACGTAAATTGAGCCTGATTCACCTGGTGATCTGCTTTATGCCTTTGCTAACGATTGTCGAACTATTCACTGCTCTTTACTGCATCATGATAGCTTTTATTGGAGGTTGACGACTTTTGTGATTGAGATGTTTCTTTAGAGTATTTAAGACCTGTCTTTTTCAGAGGAGAGCGCCTGCACATTGATAATTTCATTTAAGGCATCTGATCCTTTAGCAAATCTAAGATTCAGAACTTTTTTTTCTCAAGATCCTTTCATAGACCCACAATTTCACATTCTAGCTTTTCATTGTGTTTTTCTCTTTCAGCAAGTTGGAATGTCAAGGTATCTATAATCATACTCTTTTCTTCTAAACAGATTTTGAGTTTAGAGATTTCTTCATAATGGCCATCTTTATCTAAAGAATCTAAAAAATCATCATCTTCATAAGCCATCAGAAGTCTACAGTCATTGATATTTTCATCTTCATCACTATTTGATAAACCATCGCTATCTTCATGAGTATAGTAGCTCTTTTTAATTAATTTTTGTTTTTTGTTCCATTTTGCAGATTCCTTACCTTTATCAAAGTTATCTTTATGAGGACATTTGGCAGCATAATGACCGACTCTTCCACAAGAAAAACATTTGAAAGATAGCTTACCTCTGAATCTTCTGGAACCTCGTTGAAGGTTCTTGACAAAGTTTGCTTCTTCTTCTCCTTCTAAAATATGTCCTGATTGATTAAGTTATTATTTTCCTGAAGCTTTAAATGTGGCTTCTCTCATATCTGATGGACCTCCTTTTCTCATCTCGAAAGCAGTTAAGATCCCGTGCAGCTGTGTCATAATAATAGTCTGAAGATCCTTCTTTTCTTCTATGGCAGATACTTTTGATTCAAACTAAGCAGACAGGGATCTTAAAACCTTTTCAACTAAAGTAACTTCTTTTATCTCTTCACCCAAATTCTTCATGCAATTAACAATCTCATCTATACGTAAAAAGTAACTAGCTATACTTTCATCATTGTGCATTTTGAGAGTTTCATATTGAATTCTAAGAGTTTGCAGTTTTGCACGTTTTACCTGAGTGTCTCCTTCATAGCTTAGAACGATTTTGTCCCATATTTATATGGCGGATTTGAGCTCGATAACTTTGACAAATTCTGATTGTGATATACTTCCCAATAATGTATTAACAACCTTGGCATTTGTTTCACATTTTTTTTTACCTGCCGCATCTATAGGAATAGCTGATGGAAATGTATATCCTCCTTCCACAATTTCCCAGACATCTGTTCCAAGAGATTGAAGATAGGTTGTGGTTCCTACCTTCCAATAAACGAAGTTGCTTCCATCAAATATTGGAGGTCTGATGGATCCCTCTCTTTCTTGATTACTCATGATGATGGATCTTCCTTCAAGCGATCAAGCTTCTTCTGAAGGACCTGCTCTGATACCAATTGTTGGAAATAATACTGAGAGGGGGGTGAATAAGTATTAGCAAGTCAATACTTTTTTATTTCCATAGTCAGATTTATATACGCTACTTCAGTTAATGGAACTCAAGTGTATACGCAACTGTGGTTAAGGAAACTAGCGTATATACTGAAAACTTAAGATTCAGTTAATTCATCATATGTTGATCTTTAACCAGTGCATCAGAAGCATAGAAAGAGCAACCAGGTGCAGTAAAAAGAGAATAGACAATCACACACATGAACACAAGATATAAGGTGGAAACCCAATGTGGGTGAAAACCACCTGCTGCAATCGTCTCTATCTTCCTTTTAATAATAAGAAACTTCTTTTTACAATTCTTGTACCTGTGCAGATTTATACCAGTACGCAGGCTTCTACCTGCAGAAGGCTACAACCTTCTCTCATTCTCCATCTTCTCCTAGAAGGGATCTACAACCCCCTAGCTCGTGTACTAGATGATATGTTTATTAGTACGTAGGTGCCAACCTACAGAAGGCTACAACCTTCTCTTTTCTTCCAGGGACCACATTTCATAAATTTTCAGACTAGATCCATCAATAACATCATTCAATCATCAAATATATCTGCATCAACCAATCTCCTTTTCACCAACCACAACTGAACCAATCAATCACTTTGACAACCCTTCAGTGTAATCTTTCAGAATGTTGCAACCAGAATACAGTAACCAGAAACCAAGCCAAAACCTAGAACACTGCAACAACAAACAGAAGCAGCTAAAACATATTTTACAAGGTATACACTACTTCCTTGTGTCGAACCTGCGCGCATACGCTCATTTCTCAAGGTGAGCCTGCGTACAAATCTGCAAATCAAACTTAAGATGTATACGTTTTTTTGATATGTAGAACTAGCGTATATACACACCTTTTCTAAATTGAACCTGCGTACAGATCTGTAAATGATAATTTAAATATTACAACAATTCCAGACTTCAGTTATACCCAGATCATCATATTTACAGACTGCAACATGCGCCAGTTATTCAGATAAATGATCAAACCACATAAAGATACTTCACTTCAATCCTTAAGGTCTTGACCCATCATTAGATCTTATCCTTCATCAAGTGTTAAGGTTCATCCTTGGTTCAGATCCAGCTATGCACCATACCCCAATAACCTGTACACTAGATCTTGCTTATCATCAGATATTCAATGCTTGAGTGCTTTGGCCTAATGATCTTCTTCTCGTTATATAGTGTTAGGCCTTTCTCAATACCATGGTCCAAAACCACTTAGGACCAATACCTAAGATCAATACTTCGGACCAGATACTTTGGACCAATACCATGGATCAAAATACCATGGACAAAATACCACTGACCAAAACTTAGATTTCCAACATGTACGCGCCTTTCCTTCTGAGAAACTGTGTGTGTACGTTATACGCACCTTTTGGTCTGTTAACCTGCGTGTATACGCTACTTTGTCAAGGTGAACCTGCGTATACTTCTCTTTCCTCATTATGTGGAGTCTGATTTGTAACTTTGAGTTGTTAACCTGCTGAATTGTGATCTGTCATCTGAGTGAGTTGCCATCAAGGACAACACCTGTGTCAAATCTGAGTCATAATGCCAACACCTTGGATACTACAAGTCATAATCTATTATTCCCTGTAGATATCTAAATATCATTTTTACTGCATTCACATGAGCTTCTTGTGGGCTTGATTGAAATATTCCCACAAACCTATTTCTTGTATGAAATTTGATCTTGATGTTGTTAAGTAAAGAAGAGTGTCAATCATGGACCTATACATGGTCTAATTTACTTCTAGAGACTAATCATCATTGCTCATCATTTTGTCATGACAGTGTTTACAGGTGCACATCTTTCCATACCAAAGTTATTTAATATCTATTTAAGGTACTTGGTCTAAGAGATAAATATGCCTTTTTCTGATTAATGAACTTGAAAACCAAGAGAGAAAGACATTTCCACCAACATAGACATCTCAAACTCCTCCTACATGTTATCTTCAAATTTTTTGCTCATAGAATTAACATCTCTTCAAAAAATTATGACATCCATGTAGATAACAATTATTAGCAAGTTATATTTTTCAATCTTGATGTAAAGGTTACTATCTGCAACTCCTCCCTTGAAGCCTTGCTACTGAATATATTTATCCAAACTAGAATAGATGCATGTTTTTAAGCAGACAGGTATTTATTCAATATACACACATAATACATACCTTCTGATATTTGAAATACTTTTGGTTGCTCAACTTAAACTTCTTCTTGTAGTTCTCCTTTTAAAAATGTTTATTTTACATCCATTTGATAAAATTTAAACCCCTTAAAACTTAGAAAATCCAACAACATCTTTATTGCTTCAAATCTAGTTATTGGAGCAAATTCTTATTCAAAGTCTACTCCTTCAAATTGTGCATACCCTTTGCACACTATTCTAGCCTCGTTCCTTATAATTTGTCCATCCTCATTTAATTTGTTGCTAAAGGTCCATTTTGTGCCAATGACATTTTTATTTATTGGTTTTGGAACTAATTCCTAAGATTGTGTCTTTTCAATCTAGTATAATTCCTCATTCATGACATTTACCCAGTGCTTATCTTGACTTGCATGAGAAAAAAATTGGGTTCAATAATTGATAGAATAGAAGTACTTATCACCTTTCTTCTAGTTCGAATTCCTAATGTGCTCCTACTTCCTTATCACCAACAAGTTTTTTTAAGGGTGGCTCTTTTGCACATACCTTCAAGGACTTTTTGAATGAGATCATGTTCCCTCTTCTGGTTCCTCGTGATGTTCATCTTCATATTCGCTATTGATTTGGTTAGCAAGAATGATGTATTTTGGTTTCTTCTCCTCGAGAGGTGAATTTTCATCCACCTTTACATCAATGTCATCAACAATATTTCACAATCTATCGTTATAGCATCCATAGCATTTGATCTTAGTTCAATATCCTAGAAATGTGCCCTAATCAGATCTAGCATCAAACTTACCCAAATCATCATCATTTCCACAATTAAAAGATAAAACATTTGAAAGGAAACTTACCTTTGTATTTTCCGAACCCTCTCTTCAATATCATGACAAATTTGGCTTCTTCTTCATCATATTCATAGCTCGAGTCTTCTTGATCTTCTTCGGTCTTCTTATCAACTTTGAATTCAACTTCCCTTGATGTAGATTTTCCTTTTGCGGTTCTCATTACATACGTAGTTAATGTTCCATGTAGTTGATCCATCGAGGTCTTGCATCTCCTCAATGGATGAAAGTTTGGCATTGAATCTGGTAGGGAGATATCTCAACACCTTTTGAACTACTATGGATTCCTTAATAGTTTCATCATGACCTCTCATGGTGTTCATTACTTCATACACGCAAAGGAAAAAAATTTCTATATCCTCATCCTCATTCATCTTTAATGATTCAAATTGCATCCTATAGGCATGGAGTTTTTCTTTCTTTACCTTGTTTTCACCTTCATATATTTTCTTCAAATTGTCCCATTTCTTTGGCTATGTTGTAGTGCATGAATTTAACAAATTTAAATTCATATAATCCATTGAGGATTTCATTCATTGCTTTAAATTTGTAAGAAAACTCAAGCTTGTCTTCTCTTTCAACCAACACATTTGGATTTTCATATCCATTCAATACTATAGCCCTAACATCTACACCAAGGGACATTAGGAAAGTCCTCATTCCTACCTACCAAAAAGCATAATTTGTTCCAATGAACAAAGGACATTTGTTAGAGAATTTCCATCATGGATGGACATGTTATAGATATAGATCTATCTTTCAGTTGTTAAATTTTCGCTCAAGGAACCCGCTCTAATACCAATTTCTATAAATATGATTATACTGGGCAGGGGGGGGGGAGGTGAATCAGTATAATGGCCAATTCTAACTAATTAAAACACTTCAACACACATACATTATTAATCACATCAACAACATGAAAATATATATATCAGCCTACTATTACTGTGAATGATCTTATATGAAGCAACCTACTATTACATTGATTTTTTGGCACGAAACTCCTGAAATGTTTTATTGGCACCAACGAAAAGTGCTTAAATAAATCCTTTATTTATGTTTTTAACTTTTTTGTGTTTCTCTTTTGTTTTACACATCACTCCTTATTATGTATCTTCAGCTTTGTTTGATCTATGGTCCTTTTATGTTTCTCCCATATTACACAACATTCAACTACACTCAGATTGAATGGATACACATGTATTCCTTCACTTTATCTTCTGAACTCTTTCGCAATCACATGTCCTCCACAGACTTCATGCCTTAGAATTTTTTCACACTTTTTAGACCACTGAACCACAACAAACAATTACACACAAGAAAACCGACCTCTATCTCAATCGACCAAGTCACTCAAGTTCCAAACTTCTCTACCATATTTAAACTGAACTAGATCAATAAATTCATGTTGGGTTGACATTCCATGGAGGACTATCCATAAAACCCAAAGTATTACTACAATGCCTTCTACTAAAAATCTAGTTCGAATAACTTGGATAGGATTTAAATTAATGTCTCCTTGGCTCTTCGCGGGTTTACTTTATATCCACGAAACCACATAGTGTGACCATGTTTACACACGTTTCAACAAATCCATGGTCCACTTGAGTGTATTAATAGACATTTGGATACCAAGGTTGCTTTCAATACCAAATTAGGGGATTCACTATCATTCCATAAGATCAAATGACAAGACCACATGACACCACTCTAGTGTATCCAAATATCCAGGTCTTAGCACTAATCAATGATGTTGTATATGCTGACCCCCAATTGCCCGAATATATTCTCATTTGACTTTGGGACCAAGTACTTTAACACCTCACACTTCATGATCCAAGGCTAGGACCGAGAGCTTAAATCCCAAAGGTGCTTAGGAACCCAGGTTAAACAATCACCAACTTCTAAAGTGCACTAACTGATTCAATTGACATTAATAACAAATAAGACACTTCAGGCCCCCCCTGACTATCCGAAATTTAACAAAAGGGTGGAGGGAGGTGAAATTTGTCATATATGAAATTAAATAACTGACACCTTGTTAATGCACACGACCAAATCTTGTGATCCATCTGGAACTGACGATGTGAAACTACTTCGGGGCCCCTCTCAACTTTCCAAACTATAACAAAGGGGGGGGGGTCCACCTTTTTCATTTGATGGACCATAATTTATGTTCTCAAATATTTGTTTTTTAGTCGCTACTAGATCGAGCATTCACAATGCATTGTTCCCTTTTTGATGTGCAGTGGATAGTGCCCGAGAGGCCCTTTGACCGTAGCACTTAAGCGCCATGTGATAAAGTCCTGGAACATGGGGCTTATCATCCCATCGCCAACCATTGGGGCTTCAACTATCAACTACCACTTTCCACTCATCGATCAAAATTACCTCCAATGGAACTCTAATGGACAAAATTACCATCTTTCGTCAAATTTATATAATGCATATGATAAGGAAATATTTGTTTACCACTCGCCGCCCAAGCTTGAGCCCTATCTACTCTCAACTAGTGGTCTGATAGATAGAACAATCATAAGATGTGAACTCTTTTGTTTGTCAAATGTTGCTTGTCTCTTGAGCTCCAATCGCTTCACCACCTATCAACCAAATTGCTTAACTTTGTGGAGCCTTGCAAAATCACTCCCTGGAACGAGTCCCAAAGCTTTGCCACCTCACTTGCTAAGTCACTACCACCTCATTTTCATGTTAGTTCCTTGCCACCTATCATGTCATATCATATGTATTAGGTTTCTCGAGGCCTAGATAAATCCGGTTGATTCATCATATTCTTGTCCAACTATGTGACTAGTGATCGAACCCCAGAGGCCCACATGATCGGATGACATCGAAGCCCAGATAAAACCAGTTGATCTGACATCTGCCTCATTTCACCTAATAAAAAATCAATTCATCCTAGATAACCAGATACCTGAATGCCTCAGTGCATCCTCAAATGAGTCCAACTACTCGAATGGTTTGAAGCTATTATTAAATTATCTTCACTTCAAAGACACTTTATTCATCATTCCTTAGTATTTTACTAAGTTCCATATATCATTGGAAATATTTTTGAAAGGCCTATCTATCCAACCATTGTTCATGCCCATTTTATCACAATAACTAAAGACAAAATTCCTACACAGTTAGGTTTTCAGATGACTGCATTTACTTCAATCATGAATATTCAAAAAGCTCCCCCCTAAACTTAACGTCAATCTCCCATGTTTCTAGACTTCGACGTCAATGACACTAAGGTTGACATCGATGAAAATATATGCAACACTATTTCTTTTTCCTTTTGAATTTTTATGAACTAAGAAGTAGACAATTGTTATACTTGAATATTAAAGCTTTTAAACCTTTTTTTTAGTCCATCACTCATCATTCCTCACCAATTTGTTCGTGTTCTAGTTCATAACTTCCTATTTTTACATTTAAAAACTATAGAGGTCATTAGTATGACCCCTTAAAAATAATATCTAATATCCATTCACATTGCTCAGTCCACTCATCAATATTTTTAAAAGTGCTTTCCACTTGAGAAACAGACATTTAATAACAATATATAAAATTTTCATAAACTTTATTACATTTCATAGCTT
>APFE031056166.1:0-12197 GCA_000404065.3 Pinus taeda | reverse complement strand
TCACTTGGTGAGTTGGTTCCAGCAAAAATGTTGCCACTCCGGGAGGTTAGGGGTTTGATCCTCCCTGATCCCCAAAATTTTGGAAATAAGGCCAAATTGGGCAAAATCCAGGCTACCACGTGTCAGCACTGGATTGGCCTTTATGAACCATTCACAATCCGCCACATCACTTGCTGACATAATCCAGGACCCATTGCTCATTCCTGGGTTGACACGTGTCCCTGCTGAGATAAGCATTGACTTGGTTGACCATTGATCGTTGACTGTTGACCTTTGACTTTATTGCCCTAATTTTCCATAAACTTTGACTGGCTCTAACTTCTCCATCTGGACTCAGATTTATGTGTCGTTCACACTGTTGGAATCATATCGACGAGCGATTCGACCTGATCGCACTTTCATCTACATTTGAACACTTTGATTTAGAGACAAAACTAGATCCATTTTGGATCATAATGCTTGCCAAAGTAAACTAATAAACACTAAATTCTTAACAAGTAAGATGATAAACATTTAGTTCTTGCAAAAGTAAGTTGATAAACATTGAGTTTTTTCCAAAGTAAGCTCATAAAACCACTCAATGCTTACACTTCTCTTAGTGTCTTCTTGGGGATGAGAAACCACTCAATGTAAGCAATTCAACTATTACCACCACCAAAGTGCTAGCTATCCACTTATAAACTTGTCAAGCAATCACACTTGCCTTTTTGGAGGTGTGATGATATGGTAGTTTTGATGGTAATGGAGATTGTGATCGGAGTTGTGGTGGTAAATAATATTCTTGACGATAGAAGAATACATGGATGGTAGTGTTCACACTCACTAGGAGTTGAGTGAGAGGAGGGGATTATTTAGACCTGTACAAAAATGTTGCACTGAGTAGTATGAGCACCACTGAGTTCTTGCCTTAGGGTTGAGAAACACTTAGTGAACTAGAGTCAAAGACAAAATTGGTTGATTCAAGGCTATGCGGAGAAAAATAGCCAACACTGAGTGCTTTCCTTAGGGCTAAGAAACACGCAGTGCTTGTAAGCTAGGAAAACAAAGATATACCAAAGATAAGTATTAATTTCAGTTTGAAGAAATTCTCTATTTAAGTCGTGATTTCAAATCGACATTATTTTTTTATGGTTAACTTCATAATTAAATTTTTTGATGAAGACTTGTTTGAATTGATTTAGGATTATCATGATGGAACTCATAAGACTCATTTTCTTCTAATGCAGAAGAACTATTGACTTTTTCAACATGAATACATTAGGTCGAGTACAAGGCAAAGAGCATCAGGTTAATAATATCATAGTGCACAACAACATGATGGAGTTGAAGAATTCAATAACTAGGCCATTTTAGTGACACTAGAACCCTGTGATATGTGTTGATCAACATAATGTATGTCGTCAGATGTGCTTTGTTATTCAAGTAAGGAAAGGGTATGCCTTGGCTAAGAAAATTATTCATATGTGAGGAAGCCTTGCCAAAGGATGTGATCCAGGATCATTAAATTACTTGGTTCATTAATTTTTCAAGTGTGAATGATTACTTTTAACCAGTTTAAAATATGTGTAGAATTAAATTAAATAAAGCTTTAAATGACTTGAATGAAGCTACAAATTAAGAAGAAATGTAGAGAATCAAGAAGAAGAGAAAAGAAGAACAATAACCAATTGATAATAGTGTTCATCCAATGTGGACTACATCTTTGGGTCCTGTCTCCAAGGGAGTGGAATTGTTTTATTAATCAAATGCTAAATTTCAATCACTTTGTTACATCACAAAAATCCTCCCAAAACCTACACAAAATCTAATCTCTTTTCCTCCATGAAGTGGTCTCCAAACACCACCAGATTCTCCTTCTTGGTTGCTACAAAATGAGCTCTAAAATAATTTTGGTTTTACAAGAATAACATAGGTTTAAAAACTCAATAATGAGCTTGGGCTCTATTTCTCACCTCCAAATTTTATGACATGATGGTATGTATTTTGATGTTTAAAAACATATGCTATGATCAACCCAAGGTCAAACCCCCTTGTGGCTGTCATGATTCACCTTCAAAACTATAACTGCAAATATATTATAAATCAAAATTATATTAAAAAATATAATATATTGTCCAATGAATATGGTTCATAATGATGTATTGGTTGAATTCATAGTTAGTTTGTTATGGGGTAATTATGAGGTGAAACCTGATGGGCCTCCCAAATAGATATAATTTAAGGCCCATATGACCATCCTTTGGCATATTTAACCTTTTCTTATGCACTTTATAATTTATTTTTCAACTCTAATATGTTCTTAGGAGGGTTAAGAGATAATTTCTATATCTTGGGTGCCCAATGCATTAATTGTGAAAGATATTGAGGATATCTTATGCAGATCACGTAGGAGTCCAATAAGAGAAGATTATGGGGTTTGTCCTCTGCTAAAGGATAATCAAAACTTGGTTAGCTCAAATACATTTACCACCTCTACGTAGCTGCGAGGACACCAGGGAACCAAGTCCAAATTTTTATTGATTTTGGAGGGAATCAATCATCTCTTTAAGGAGGCTGCCCATCAAGCATTTTTTTTTTATGAATAGGAGGCCTTAGTAACCCAATAGGGATTTGAAACTCTAGAGGAAGATGGTCAGCATTAGAGAAAGGATCTTTCCTATTATTTCAGTTTGTCATGTTTCTTATATGAGCACTTTTAAATATTAATGAAAATCATTCTTTTGTTCAAAATTTTATTATCTTCTAAGGGACCTAAGTTTCATTGGGTTAGGGCCCAACCCAGGTGCTCAAATCCCCTTCTTATACATTTACTTCTCATGAATTTAGCTTAGTTATGTTTTTTTACAAATATCATCTCTGTAAAAGTATTATATTTGTAGGGTTTATGAATAAGCTTCTTTCTAAGTTTGTTCTAATAAACACAAAATAGTTTCTTTTATGTAATTGTAATATTTATTTAAAGTTCAACTCATCATTTCCATCAATTTACTTTTGTGCACATTAATAGTTTATCAATTGTTTACGTACTTTGTTTTAATTAGTTAACCATTCACTTTGCTTTTAGATATATGGTGTTATTTCATAGGCAAAGTTAGTGTTGTTTTCATGCATTTAGTTCACTTAAAACATCACCTTTTTACCCACTATTATACATCTTTACAATCTTCCAACAAGATAAATTCTACCTAGCCAAGCTACAAGAAACCCCCAATTTTGACTCTTTCTTACATGAGTTGATCCATTCAATGTAACTAAGCTTGGAAAGGACCTATCTACCCTTCCAAAAATTTCCTCCACCTTCTCCACTCTTCAAACCACATTTACACCTCATAAATGTTCCCTTACATGTTTCCTATAACAAAACAGGTTCATCCTTTAACAATACATATATTTCCTTAAATGCCTCTAGATTTGCACTAGAAGCTTGTTTATCATTCCTCAACATTTCACAATGTTCATTAGACCCTAGAGATGGAGTTTAGGGGTTGAAAGACGCCTTAATAACTTTACCATGGTATTTATAGCTTTATTTATGAAATTAAGGTTTTTTGTTTGTATGTCTTGTTTCAACCACAAAATTGATTTATCATGGACCATAGAGTAGGATTTATTTTCCTCCCATATTCTTGAAGTGGTTTTATTTTCTTTCCAAAAGTAGTATAGGTTTATTTCAGTCATTTACTTTCCTACATTAGCATAGATTTACTTTTGGAAAAACAGGGTAGAGTTACTTCTTGTCATTTACCTTCCTACAATTAGATTAAGGCTTACCTTTTGTCATTTACTTTTCTGCAATATAATAGATTTATTTCTATTTTTATTTGCCTACAAGTTATAATAAATATATTTACTATTCATTGTTTGTTTTAGCATTCCCTATAGCCTAGATATAAAAAGTGGTCTATGTGCATTTTAAATTATCTTCAATCACATAAGATGAACCAAAATAAAATATATTTCCTACCACACTTATAGTTCTGATGTCTCTTAAGTTTGTACAATCCTCAGGTTGATAATTGAAGTTCAGTCCCTCAAGAGTTTCAACATTTTACAATAATACTGAGGGCCATCAAAACTTGCAAGCCTCCCTCTTTGGCAAAAATTGTAACTAACTCTAATCCCAAAGGCTATGATGATAAATCTAATCTGTCGTAATGGTGCTATTATGATATGCTTTCAGGTTCAACCATATCACATCAAATTTTAAATATAAGGTTGTGTTGATAAAATCACAGCTCCTGGGGAGGTCATGAGATCAAACCCGCGACCTTACCTTATTTGGCCTTCCCAGCTATAAAAAATGTTAAATATAAACCTCTCCAACCATTATAAAATTTACATTTTTGGTCCAATGATCAATCCACTGGCCAATCGCTGCCAAGGTCAAGGTTCAAGCCCTGTGATATCTAGTCATCAAAGAATTTTTACATTTGAATCTTTTGGCCCATTTAAAGGTGCCACATGGCACCCTCTGACTAGGCAACATGTCATCCTTTCATTGATCTATTTATAAACTATTCAATACCCAACTGAATGTCATGTCAACCTTTTCCTGTCACGTCTCATCCTGTGACCTTGCCACTTGTTGCTAGTTCATCCTACCACGTCACTGCCAACTCATTGCCATGTTAATTTTCATCCTTTCATGTCATTGCATATGATCTACAACATTAGCACCTACCACATCATAATTTTGACTACCATGTAGTTCCAAATGGCACTTCTTACTACTTTGACATGGCAACCCCACAAACTCTCTTTTTGTTGTTTCGCACAAACTTGAGACTGCCTTAAATTTTGGATATATGATTTGTTCGATGTGATTCAACTTTTTTTGGAATCATCTTGTCAAGCTATTCAACATGGAATTATTTTCAAAAGGTTTTGAACACTTTGATTTTTAGGTCTTTCTAAGATTCTCTTAAATCATTCCTCCCCACTAAGGGGCTTTTGGACCTCCAAAAGTTTGTTAATCAAATACTAAGTGAGGGAAAAACAATGTAAACTTTGAAACGGAAACTGATACTGTTACCCGTTTCGTAGAGA
This sequence comes from Pinus taeda, assembly GCA_000404065.3. NCBI lineage: Eukaryota > Viridiplantae > Streptophyta > Pinopsida > Pinales > Pinaceae > Pinus > Pinus taeda. The sequence goes on along the minus strand of APFE031056166.1, from coordinate 7,151 downwards.
TAGCAAAAGAGTGACCCGATTTTGAAAAGGGGGGATGTAGAACACACATATTTTTATTAAACACACATGGACAACAACAAAATAGGAAAGATAAAACATGACAGTACAATTTTTATTAACAATAGATATACATTTATAGTACATTATGTGACCGTTGGGTTCCACATCCCAAGGTCTCTTAGACTCCTTTTGTCCATTCAGCTTCCACACTAACCCATTGAGGATTAGGTGTCCAACATTCCCCCCCTTAATCCGAAGGTTATGTATGAGTCCAAGAAGAGAGCTGTAATACAAAATGTGAAAAAATGCATGGCAGCACTAGGTTGAATGTGCTCTCTAAAATGTTGGTGTAAAGGGAGGTGGTTTAAGGATTACCACCAACACTGGGATGCTTAGTGCAATTCCCGAAACTCTTCCAAAACTGGCAAGAAGCTGAAGTCTTTTGCTAGAGGAAGTGCTCATATTGTTTTAAAGAGGGAAACCTTCAACCATGAAAGCGAGGTCTCACCCCGAATAAAAGGGAGAACTTCAACCTGAAAAGGGAAGTCTCAACCTGTGATGGTTTAAGGATGACCAACAACTCTGGAATGCTTAATGAAATTCCTGAAACTCTTCCAAATCTGGCAAGAAGGTGGTGTCTTCTGCTAGAGGAAGTGTTCTCAATTTTGTTCCTGGAATTCTTCCAAAGCTAGAAAGAAGCTGAAGTCTTCTGCTAGAGGAAGTGTCCCATATTTCCAACTGAAGGCATGTTCACGAGCATCTTTGTCTCTGGCTACATCTTTGAAACTATTGTGACAGGTTGTGGCTCAGGCTCGCTTGATGTGACTCTGAAGCTTGTAGATGACCATCATTTCCCCCCCTGTCAGATACAAGGTGAGATGATGGAGAAAACTCAACTGTAAGACTATTCAATACTCTAGAACAAGTTCTAACATGTGTTTGGAATATCCTTTTGGTTGTTGATGTCCATTGCCAAGAAACGATCCATCCAAGATGAATCTTTGTTCTTGCAGGGTGTTTGTTGCTGAAGCATCTATTTGAAGAATGACTTGTTTTATGACAGTGCTTACATGGATGAAGATCAAAATAGTGATCTTTCAAATGGCCAACTTGGTCACAGTGTTGGAATTTCACGATTTGTTGTTGTTGTTGTTGCTGTGGAAGAGGGGCGGAATCTAGAACAGCTGGAGGTGAGCTATCATGAGGAGCAGGTGAACTGTCATGAATGAATCCAGCACTTTGAAACTAAATGGGCTTGGCGTAGTCTAGAATATGAAAGGACAAGTCCTTGTCATATCCAAGACCAGTTCTATCCTTGTTGTGGACAAGCTGTTCCCAAGGTCTGATGATGGGCTTGGGAAGTGCAGACTGAGTTTCTGCATCTGCATGGACAATTGCTGCTTTATGGGGTACTAAATTTGAATGAACTGTAACATTATTGACTTGCTGTTATGGGAGTCTATTTCATTGTTCTGAACAGAAACAGGTTCAGAATGATGATTCCTCTATTTTAATTCTTCTTGCTATAGCTGAGTTTCAAGCTGCAAAAAATCAATTTTCTCTTGTGCATTTTGTAGACAGACCTGAATGTCTATGAGAAAACTTTGCTGACTTTTAATGTATCATGATTAGAGGAATGTATCAGAGTTTTTAAGAACTCTAATATTTCAATAATTCGAGCCATATTTTCCATTGTCAAAATTACACCTTTTTAAAAAACTGATCACAACTATGACCCAATGAGTAAAAGTAACACCCACTCACAGTACAAAGACACAAAAAAATCCTTTGTAAATGTGCAGCAAATGAATCAAGGAATCAATGCATATATATGTAGATAGAGACTATAATGAGTTTTAATACCACAACTGGGGTAACAACAACTACAAACTTGCTTGAATCCTTCAAGTACTCCTTCACTTTCAAATCAGAAATGATGACTATCAAAACTTCAATAATTATAACACCATGTCATGGGCAGGAATTGAATACTCATATGCTTTGACCGGGGTACAAATTAATATTCTCTGATCTTGCCACTTTCTAGCAATGAAGAGAAGCAATGAGACTAAATTCAAGCAAGGACTTTCAGACCCATAATGCTACTCCAACTCTTACTCAGGTCATAGGCATGGGAATGAGTCTCTAGCACGCTGAAACAATAGCGATAGACCTCCTTACATGTCAAAATACTTAGCAAAATGTATAGTGCTGGTCATATATACCATAGCATTTTACCATGACCTTTCAAGAGCCTTCTAGCTATGCATAGTTTCAGGAAAACCTCCAGGAGATTAGAGAATACTTGACCCTGCTTCAGATGTATATGCAGCCAATTATTAAGGAGATTTGACTCTTTGACAGTGATAAAATCTGCCCACAAAGGATAACTCGAACACAAACTAATAGAACTTGATTTAAAGATGCTTTGAAAGCAACTTTTCCTCTTTGGATAAGCTACAACCAACTCAACCTCTTGAAATAGGCTCCTCTTTGTCTAGACAGCTGTAAATATATTTATTGAGTTTTACTCCAAATTGAGATGCACAGTGAGAGTATAATGCCTCCAGAAACTTCTCAATCAACAATATGATATATTCAATGATTTCACCATTAAATTAAATCACCGCTGAGCACATTACATCAGTCACTGGGAGTAATTTACTCACTGGAAACAACACAAAAGATACTAGCCATTTTTTTTTATGCTCACCATAAAACATGTATCAGCCTTAAAAATTAATTAACTTAGGTGTATACAGTATATACCACATATATAAAAATAAACAATATCCTTCAGAGGAACATAGCTCATATGGGCGCATTTACTATTCCAACGCACTTAGCTCCAGCGTTTACGTTTCGAAAGTAAGGACAAACACTGTAAATCCCACAGGTCGTATTTCCTTTTAAACGCCCACCAAAAAATTGTGTTGATTGATGACCCATGTTGTGCAGTTTCGAATTCAAGCTGGGGCTCAAAGTATCAACCAATGAATTAAATTCATGCATATATGATATTTGGTCATCACTTCACCACATTTGTGGCCTTCAAAGCTTTCACTATAATAATAAGGCGCTATGAGGAGACGTGAGATTCAAAATTCGTATGAGAATCAAGCATGATAGTTGATGGGAAAACCAACAGTTGTTAAGGCAAGGTGACTTCAATGGACATGACTCACTGCTTCATACAGGTCAAACTGTTTTTATATGATCCTTTCAATATGCCTTTCTTTTCCAACCCTACACGATCTCTTTGCTTCAAAACTATAATGTTATTATACTCCCAGGAGCAGGTTCAATCCATGTAAAGTTCAAATCAGGGTCTCAGATAATTGTCTATTGTTGTTACGAATGCCATAATGGATGTCGTTAAGGCGATCTTAAAGTTGAGGCTAACTCCACAGTAGCAAATCCCAACAATATAAAATGACATCTTGCACGGAGCAGACAATAATCGGAATGAATAGAATACTAATCATTCCCACTATGGTATCCTGCTCTCGCATTATAATACCTTCTCTCGTGGGAATTTGGTCCTTTCAAAGAGTAGGAGCAAGGCGATGGTGAGAATTAATGACATGGATTCTCAAGGGGTGGATAGTCCTTCGCCCTCCTCAGCCATTGATTTTCTCACTCTTTGTCAGCGCCATGATGGTAAATATGGACTGGAGCCGAGGAGTGAAATCGGGAGTAGATTTACAGTGGTTACAACGCAACATATGGTATATATATTACCATGCAACACCAGTCACGATGGAAGGGACTGGAGCCAACAGTACAGGTCGACTATGCATAGGCCGACTATGCGGTGAGACTGGTAATCTTTGGAAAAATGTACCGAGGGGAGGATGCAATATTAATCTCTGGCATAGTAATATATTAAAAATATGTTATGCCTTCATGTTACTGGGTTAGAGATAAATATAAATGTCATTGGCTTCTATGCTTGGATTGAGACTCGGACTGGAAGTTGTCGTTTCTCATAAGACTACTCATAGATGTTATGAAATACCATTGTGGATTCCCTGTCCATCATGGGTGCACACAGGAAATGGATTTCTATATTAACAGAAAGGTGGATATGGTAGGAAACGTAACAATGCAGAAATGGAACAAAACATGTGTAATGGGTGAAACGTAGTCGCATCTCTTCATTGTCGACAATGCTAAAATTACCATGTCAGGACAGTGTTTATTTTATGAAATGTTTATGAATAGTCAGGATAGCCAGAGAGCATAGGTAATGCAAGGGTCAGGACTATAAAAGACAGACAGGTGCAATGTATACAGTGCCAGAGGTCAGGAGACGGTTTAATGCTAGGCGCAGGTCTTATAAATGGAATATGGCAGAACAACAAACGTTCATGGACAGACCTTCAGGCAGATAGAGAGCAGAGATGTCATTCAGCAGCGGATTTCAGGCAGAAAATTCTCAGGAGGTAGCGCATGCAGTGTCAGGAGCAGCTAATTATATGGAGTAGTGCAGGCAGTGTCAGGAGTATGGAGGCGCTTGTATATGGAGAGCAGACACCAGCAGCGGTATTAACAAGTTGCGACTAAAATTTAGCTGAAGAAATATTCATGAATTTCATGGCAGAAATAAACTGCACAAAATGGTCATAAAACAAATGGCTCAAATTAATTATGTAAGGCAGGAATACGCCTGCTCTGATACCATGTTAAACACACATGGACAACAACAAAATATGAAAGATAAAACATGACAGTACAATTTTTATTAACAATAGATATACATTTATAGTACATTATGTGACCATTGGGTTCCATATCCCAAGGTCTCTTGGACTCCTTTTGTCCATTCAACTTCCACACTAACCCATTGAGAATTAGGTGTCCAACAATTTTTTTTAGAGCATAGTTTTTGGCACTTTAAATTTTTTATCTACATTACATTTTAGAATGTTAGTAATATGCATGTTGATTAAAAAAGTTGTGATTCTACATGAGGCCCTTTTTTTAAAAGCCCTATTTTTTGACTTTAAATTTTATAATGTATGAAATGTAAATAATTATTTTCTAAATTTAACAAATTTTGACACTTTAAATTTTTTATGTCAAATTTTTTATGAAAAAACAAATATAAAATATATTTAAAAAAGACAAAAAAAAACATATATATATATAATATATATATATATATATATATATATATATATATATATAATATATTGTGTGTGTAAACCCATAAAAAAGTTACAATTTTTTTTTATAAAAACTACAAAATTAAGTAACTAAAATAGAAATTTTTAAAAGCATTAACAAAAAACTAAAAAAAATAAAAATAAAAATAAAAAACAAAACTAGATTAAAAAAAATAAGAAAAAAAAGGCCAATCAAAATTTTAAAACATGTAAAATCAAAAATTAAAACATTAAAAGAAAAAAACAACCTAAAAAAAAAAAATATACTCCAATTAAAAAAAAAAACAAAAATTGAAAAAAAACAAAAACAAACCAGTTAAAATTCAATATATATATATATATAATATATAAACATTTTAAATTTAAAATATATATATGATTAAAAAAAGCCATTTAAAAATTTAAAAAATAAAAAACATATATTTTCAAATTAAAAAAAAAAAATTAAAAAAAAATTAAAAAACTATATTTTACGGTTAAAGTTTAAAAAAAATATCTGCACGTAGCTCTGCCACCTAGGGCCACGCCTCCATAGGTGGTCGGGTAGTGGCTATCCGATTCCGAGAATAAAATAGCCACCCCCATGGGTGGTCAAGCGATGACTATCACTCTCGGAATCAGATAACCACTGCCAGACTGCCCATCGGGGTGGCTATCTAATTCTTGGAATCTAATAGCCACCGCCCAGCCACCTCCATGGGCGGCCGAGCAGTGGCCATCTGATTCTAAGAATTAGATAACTACCACCCTACCACCCCGACAGGTGGTTGGGCAGTGGCTATTCGATTCCAAGAATCGAACAGCCACCCCCATGGCCAACCAAACGATGGTTATTCGATTCTGAGAATTGGATAGCCACCCCCACAGGCATCCAGGCGATGGCTATTCGATTTCAAGAACCGGATAGTTATCCCGATGGGTGGTCGGGAAATGGCTATTCAATTTCGAGAATCGGATAACCACTGCCACTGGTGGTCAGGCAATGACTATCCGATTCTCAAAATCAGATAACCACCACCCGGCCACCTCCATAAGCGGTTGAATGGTGGCTATCTGATTACGAGAATCAGATAGCCACCGCCCAACCACCCATGGGGGTGGCCAGAAAGTGGTTATTCGGTCCTGAGAATCAAATAGCCACCGCTCGGTTGCTCGTGGGGACGGTGGCCGATAAAATTCTCTTTTTTAAATAAAAAATATATATATATTTTTTTAAATACAATAAACATATTTAAACAAATTTATTTTTATTTAAAAAATTAATTTTATCGCCACCGCTTGCTTACGGGCGCTGGACAGCAGTTGCTATCTGATTTCTGAGAATCAGATAACCACCACCTGGACCACCCCCACAGTCGGCTGAGTGCTGGTTATCCCGATTCTGATGAATCGGATAGCCACCGCCCCAAACCACCCGTGGGCGGTAGTTGGGGAAAGCTGTTATTGATTTTTCGGAATCAAATGCCACCGCCTAAGCCGCTCGTGGGCGCCGATGGACGATAAAATTGTTTTTTTAAATAAAAAAAGTTCTTAAATATGTTTATTGTATTATTAAAAAACAAAATATATTTTTTATTTAAAAAAATAATTTTATCCACCACTGCCCCCACAAGCAGTGGGGCAGTGGCTATTTGATTCCGAGAATCGAATAGCCACTTCCCAACCACCCCCACGGGTGGTTGGGTGGTGGCTATCTGATTCTCCGATTCCCAGAATCGAATAGCCACCACTCAGCCGCCTATGGAGGTGGTCGGGTGGTGGTTATTTGATTCTTAGGATCAGATAGCCACCCACGGGCGGCCGAGCAGTGGCTATCCGATTCTAAGAATCAAATAACCACCACTCGGCCACCCCTACAGGCAGCTGTGTGGTGTCTATCCGACTCCGAGAATCGGATAGCAATCGCTCAACCACCCGTGGGGTTGGTTAGGAAGTGGCTATTCGATTCTCGGAATCAAATAGCCATCGCCCGGCCTCTCGTGG
>APFE031056159.1:80869-101526 GCA_000404065.3 Pinus taeda | reverse complement strand
ACCCTGAATTGCACTCCCTCCAATTGCCACCAAAAACCCCAAAAACTTTAAATCAACCCTCCTTATCAGTTTACTAGCCTAAAATCAGTGTTTCTAATTGGTCAACTCATCCTATTGAAAAATCCACTGAGTTTGATCCGAGAGAGCCTTCTCATACCTCGTAGGGCTAGCTACCAGGTGAAATGGTTTGATGTAGCTTTGAGGTTTGTCTATCTCAGCCTAGGTGAAATATCAAGTGCTAACACAACCTTTATAGAATCCATTGAGAAAATTGTATGGTAAGGCCTAGAAATCCTTAAGTTCAATTGATCCATAACCTTTTTATCCATAACATTTGTTGATGCACTAGAATCAAACATGAAATTATGAAGTAGATGATCATTAATATCCAAAGTCAAGAAGAAGGAATGATGATCTTCATTGGTCATGTAGCAATTTAAATTCTTTAGCTTAATTTCTTCATCCTTAGGATCGTTATCTTTATTATCTTGTTGAACCATACCCAAAGCCTTGAAGAATAATGCCCTCTGAGATGGAATTTTTAGAAGTTTGAGCATTGGGATAGACATTTTAATGTTATTAATCCATGTAGCCCAATCTACCTTTAATCCTATCTTGCATCTTTTAGACGCAACCTATCTATTCTAACTTTTCTATTTTCCTTTTCTTTTATAAGTGTAACCTTTACTTTTTGCAATTTCCAAAATTTGCTCCTGAGATGGATTTTCAGCATACATCTGTGTGATAGAATATTTTTCATCACCGAAGTTATTGATGGTGAAGGCTGAATAAATCATGTATGTGCAACGACATTCATTGGAAGAGATTTGATAAAGATTATGTATATGTTCATTTGTTGCTTCATCCAAGATTTTTCTAGCCAAGGCACATGCACTTTCTTCATGAAAACTTTGACATGGTCTGCAAAATGGGATTATTTGATCAACAACATTGGCAGACTCAAGTGGAATTGGAGGTCTCTAATTGTTAGGATGATTCCTTATCATCCATGGATTAGTAATTCCTCTGTTGTTATTATTATTCCTATGCTGCATATTCTGGGCTTGATTTCTTTCCATTTGTACCAACCTAGATTGCATGACACTCATTTCTTAAGCATAATCAAGTCTCATTTCCTCAACCATTTGAGTTTATTCCTTAATCTGATCATGCTCTACTTCCTTAATTTATTTTCCTTTAGATTTAGTTGGCCTCTTTCGAAACTAGAAATTTTTTGTTTACCTGAAGCTTTCTTATCTTTCTCTGACTCTTCAGCAACATTCTGAGTAGCAGCTAAAGTAGCTGGCTTGGCACATATGATTTCATATTGAGTGCCAACATTAAATGCTTCGAGTTATTTTTCTAACACTATCTTGTCAGGTGGCTTGTAATATTGAGTCATATATTTAATAAGACCATTAAATCTTTGATTAAAATCCCCAAAAGTTTCATTTTTTGTTTTCCCTATAGATTTAAGCTCTTTGACTAACTATTTTCCTTCTCTTGTATCACCAAATTTATCTTTGAATGCATCAGTGACGGCTTGTAGAGAATCAAAGTAATTATTTGTTTTGTCATGAAACCAATCTAATGCATTCTCTTTTGATGAAAGGATAAATAACTTCATTATGACATATTCATGAATGAATGCAGTTGCCTAAGCATATCTTTGTATAAAAGTGTTGAGCTTCTTTATATTAGCATCGACACTAACTGAATTATTCCCTTGGAAAGTCAGAAGCTTATTCACAGTAGAGTCATCTGGGAGATCATAAGAATATCCTTGAATTTTGGAAAAGCTACAAGGCATGTAATAATCCATGGATTCTTGATTAAGAAGATTGAAAAGAAAGTGGATATTAGGGAGGGCTTCCTGTCTGAGAAATATTAAATGCTCTTTAGAGTGTAATTTGTTCAACCGAGCTCTTAGAGCCTTTTCAAGATCGGGAGTGGGGTTAACCAAGCTACTAGGGTTTCTTCTAGATTAATCTCTTGTGAATGGATGAATAAGTGGAGTCTCCACCCAAACAAGAAACCAACCGAAACATCCAGGTGTTAAAGGTGCGGATAGACAAGATGAAATGATTATCGAGAGGAAAAAGGATAAGGTGATGAAAAGTTGAAGAGATATAATGGCACCATAAAATGTGGCATTGATGGGATAAATGAAAATATGAGAAATGAGAGAATGTCATTGAGGTGCCTAGAATAAAATATCCCTAAAAATGGTGTCATAAAATGTGGCATTAGCAAGATAAATGAACATATGAGAAATGAGAGAATGTCATTGAGGCGTCGAGAATAAAGTATCCCCAACAATGGCACCAGAAAAGGTTTCCACTCAAATTGTACAATAATGGTGCAACCACGCTCAGGGTGGGGGTTGTCACTCTGATCCCCTCCCATTCCATTCTAGTTGTCCTGCAACATCATGGTATGGGGAGTTGTCCCTATGGAAATATGAATATGAAAGACAAGTTAGCAACCAACAAGTCTGGGAGACACGATTGAATGGCCTAGCTACTTGGTTAATTTTAGCAAGACTTAAATATTAGAGTATATTTGAATATGATACCAGTGACTTATGGAGTCAATTTATTTCTTATTACCAATTAAATGCCAAGTAACCAGATGAACAACCACTATTTAGATGCTTAACTATCCTATATGAAGTGCAAATCCTAAAAGCTAGGTGAAATGAAAAATCTTGGTTGATTTTAAGTTAGATGCCTATTCTAAATGTAAACTTACTCTTAAATATTTTGGAGTTAGCCTCTAGAGTAGATTGTGGGATGGAATCCGATAGGAAGCAAGCAAAGGCTTGATTAACAATACCTCCCCCTAAATTCCAACCACTCGATGCCTCCGACACTACAAAGATTGTGGCTCTAATGACTGAAATGTCATTATGTTAACCATTAAAAAGGTGATAAGTCCCTCAAGCTAAATTGAGAAAGGGTGGCCCTAAATGTCTATCAACCAATCTTATGCTTGGAGGTAATTTATTAAGTGTAAGACTAGATTAGAATGATATGCAAGGATTATGTGTTTCTTGGGTTAAGATTTCTTAATGTTTTAAGTACTTTGGTTATGACTAGCTTTATGACAAGAGTACTTAACAATATATTGAAATGAAATATTAATCAAGACAAAGTGCTTAGTGATACAAGTGCCAATAATAAACAAGAGATATTCAAGCGATAATTAGCCAAGTGCTCAAGGCAAAAGATATTAAATAGTGATAGCAATCAAGGAAGCTTAGAGCACTTATCCACTTAACAATTAGTCAATGATTTACCAATAATGATTTTAAAACAAGATACCAATGATCTTATGTCAATTAGATTCCACAAAGATTATTACTTGAAGAAATTATAAATATCTAAATATATTTCAACAAGATAAATGCGAATGTTACTTAACTACAATTGTTCAATTAGACTAGAAACTTTCAAGTAAAGAACGCTTAGAGCTAATACCAATGTGAGATTATCATTATAGAAAAAGAAATGGTGAGAATACATATAGATGTCAATATTCAATGAGCTCTTAGATATATTGACCATTCAATAAGATGAGCTTAACATGCCTTAGTGAGAGAATTAGATGTGATCTTATGAAAACATTTAGTCAACTCATAACAACAAATGCATGGTGCTCTTGAACAACAAAAACAAATGGCAATTTTGCTCAATGTTATTAATGCTAATTACCTTTGACACACAAAACCATGTAACAAGTAACAAGTGTAAAGAAATGAAATCACTTATGCTACTTGTATTCCAATGTTAAGATAGTTTTATGACAGCAATAAGCTAAATCACTTTAGATCCTCTTTCAAGTGCAAAATTGTAAGCATATATTAGCCAAATATGTGCAATGAGAACCCAAGTGCAAAACCAATGAAATTATGGGTTTATTAACCTTCTTATGATGTGATTTTCAATGCTATATTATATCTGATCACACTTATTACACATAGATAATATTCAAACAAATATGTGAAATTGACTTAAACAAGATTAACCCAACTCATGCAGTTGATTCCTTAATGTGTTAGACAATTTATGAATTGGTTTTTAAGCTAGTTAGAATGACATTTACCATTGTTGGGAATTATATAACTGTTAATTTAAATAAAAATGGTATGTTCTATGCTCTAGAGAAATTTTACTTCAATTTATTTACTACCCCAATATCAATATTTAGTTTAGAAATCACATCAACATGATAGTAAAATGTAGATAGAACATAAACATAAACAGTAAAAGACAAGCCAAGACAAGAGGAAACAAGATGTGGCATTAGTCAGGGACAAACCCCAATGTGGAGAAACCCTTGATCAATTCTTCTTATATTCTTTAATAGTTCAATAGAGAGAGATAGTACAATTTACAAATATGATAATTTATGACAACAGCAAAAGAGCCCTATCCAGAAAAGTCAATACTGGTCAACAGGGTAGAATTCTTCCTTAATTTAGCATGGTAAAACAAAGTCAACTTTAGCTTCCAAAAACGAGTCTAATTAGCCCAAAATAGTCTGAAAATTTCCAATCCAAACTGGTCAATGAAAGTCAACCCTGCGGCCAGAACTAGTATAGTCAGCAGTGGTCAAAGGAGAGGTCAGACTACCTTGGTTTTTGTGCCTAGATCTGTGGCCTGCTAGGACATAGATACTTCACCCAAACCGAAGTCAAAATAGGTCAATGCATCAAGTCAACACAGTCAAACAACCTCCCTGTAGCTCGGTCAATGCAATCAATAGAAATCTGTCCTCCTTTCCCTCACACATGTGAGAGAGAAGATTGCCCAGAAATGTGTACCCAATCACAAGAGGAGATAGAGAGATGTGAGATGAGATGATGGTAAAATAATTTTAGGTCTCCTTCTTTTTATATGCAACGTTGAGGATGAATTGGGGGTTTGAGTGTGTGTTTTGCTTGCTAGTCGACCTTGACAATTTGTCCATAATATAAATAAATTCATATCTTCATTTGTACATGTCAGAATCAGATGATATTTAGATCAATCCTACAACTATTGGAGAGAGGAATCTAAGAAAAATACCAGTTGTCATAAATAAGATGGATGATGTGGAGTTTGGCCCTAGTTTCCAATTTTAACACTCCCTCTCAACTAGGGAGAACTCCATCTGCTAATCCATCTGCCAATATGTACTATCTTTGCTATCAATGCACTGCTCTGCTCTGTTCTGTTGAACTATGAAGAAGAATAAGTGATCGAGAATGTATCATAACATTCTCTATTGACCCAAAGTCAATACCAAATAAAAGAGAGTGACTCATACCACTCTTACTGACCCGAAGTTAGTTCCAATAAAAAGAGAGTGTCCCATATCACTCTTACTAACCCAAAGTCGGTTCCAATTGATCCAAGATCAATATCGGTCATCCTAGAATAGGGAGTACGGTAATGCATGATGCATCCATCAGTAGTACTATGGTTCCTATCCTCATTTCCCTACTCATTAAGCAGATGAGAGGTACTTCCCATGAGTCCCAGATTGCATGGGTAGGATGTCTCAGCAGGAGAAGGATGAACCACTCATCATGCCTACACGTTGCCATAGGGTATCACAAGGGTAGGCTAAACCACTCACCCTGTATATAAAATACCATTAGGGGAAGGTTGAATGACTCACCCTATGGTTGCTCATCACTCCAAGAAGTACCTAAAACCCCCCAAAGCTCTGTTGGGAACAGGATCCCCCAAGGACAGTTTTGGGGCTAAAATCCCATGTTTTAGGTCGAATTTTGTAATAAAATTGTAAAGTCTCCACATTTTGTGGTTCTAGGAGCACGAAGGTCTCATGAGTCGTAAAGGGTTGTCCACCCTTATTTTTGTAAAGTAAAGTCAGCTATAAAAGATCTACCCATGGTCCGTGGACCATGGGATTGTATAAAAAGATGTAAGTAAGTAAGCTCTAAGTAGCGATAGGAGTTAGATAGTCATAGCCTTAAAGTAAGAAGTCTAAGTTTCGAGTCGTAGCATAGGTAGAGGCTCTATAGGTGAGTGCACAGAGGCCTAGGGTGGAAGTCCACAGTTGAGTGCGTGGACTCCTACAGCTATGTGTGTAGGGCAGATAGAGTCTATAATCATCTAAAGATATCAATAAAGAGAAGCTATTTACAAACTTTGTGTCTTTATTTCTTGTTAATGCATCTTGTCATATTGTATATGAATTTCATTTATAATACTTATATGATGCATGAATGTATGTAATTACGTTGGATAATTGAACACAAATAAGGATATATGTTTACGTGGTGCTAACTATGATTGTTTAGCAAGATAATTAAACACTTAAGGATAACTTGGGAATATGATCCATACACCACTTTAGTAGTGCAAAAGTACCTGAGCTGCAAGTTAGGGTGACACAAAGGCCAATCATACCCTTTCGTGGAGGTACTAAAGGCCAGTGTATAGGGATAATCTGGCGAGCCCTAGAACTAAGTGACCTATGTGAAAGTAGGAATAGAAGGAATAAACCGATATCACAACCATCTTAGGGTGCGGAAACTTGGTTCCAGCATCCCCCCATACTGCTTTGGGTGAAATTTTGGTCTGTGTTCCGTCGCTGATGCCGAAAGGGCCAATATTGTAGGGATTTGTTTGGTTAGCTAGAAATGAACCTGGGTCAGGCCCCACCAAGCCAAAAAATGGTTCCCTTTTCCTGGAAGGATACAACGTCCATCAAAATAAGGAGTTAGTGGTGCACACGACATATTTTTCTGTCATTGTTGGGCATCTGTAAAAAATGGGGTCTGATGAGATATTGCGATGATATGTGCCCGAGTTTGAAAGAAGCAACATCCTCGCGGACACTCATGGAGGCGTCACGGGAGGACATTATGCAGGGAGAAAAATCATGCAGAAGATTTTACGCACAGGGTTGTGGTGACCAACCCTCCATCAGGATTCAAAAGCTTACTGGAAAGTGTGTGATGTGTGTCAAAGGACTGGCAGGCCATCTTGAAGGGATGAGATGCCTCTGAATCCACAGATGAAATTACAACCCTTTGAGAAATGGGTGATAGATTTTGTGGGACAAATCCAACCCCAAGGAAAGACGAAATCGAGGTACATTATCACCGCGATGGAGTATTTGACTCATTGGGTGGAGGCACATCCTGTGAAGGATTGGACAGGGGTGACTACTACGAAGTTCCTCTTTGAGTATATACTGACGAGATTTGGTTGTCCAAATATTTTTATGAGTGATCGTGGTATGCACTTTCTGAATGAGACGAACAACATGTTGATGGAGGAATTTCACGTATATCAACAAAAGAGTACGCCTTATCACCCACAGCCTAATAGGATGATGGAAGCATTCAATAAAGTGTTGGAGAATGTGTTTACCAAGGTTTGCAATGCTCAGCAAAGTGATTGGGACCTACGCATACCCGCGGTAATATGGGCCTATCGGACGATGTGCAAGAAGTTGACTGGACAAGCTCCCTTTAGGCTTGTCTATGGTGTTGAAGCAGTAGCGCCTATGGAATATATTGTGCCTATTCTGCACATAGCGGCACTCACAAGTATGACAGATCGCGGAGCCCTACAGGAGAGGCTCGTGCAGCTAGCTGAGCTTGAGGAAGAGATATTTCTATATGGATTTCACCAACAGGTCCTCTTTTCTCCAGATTAAGCATTAAGTTCCTTTTGGTGAGAAATTATTTTATTTCTATGATTATTGTTGTTCTGTCATCTATATCCAATTCATCTAGCTGATATCTATTTTTGTTGTTCAAAAAGGTGATCAACTAATTGGCTTCTTCTGGTTGATTTCCTTTGTAGCCGTCCTGACCAATTCTGTTTGCTCAAAAATAATCTGAATAGAAGGCCAAACATCATTGATGGAATCAATGATGTTGGCCCAAAGGATTTCTCTCATGTCTCCCAATGGTTCTTGCAGTGTTAAATCCTTCTCAAGGGCTTCTATCCTCTCTGTCATCCTTAGGTTCCTCTGAGTTTCCTCTTTTGTGCAGTATTTATACAAGTTTACAATTGGTTTCTAGATTTGACACCTGTTCTCTGAGCTTTTTAAGCTCAGTGGCCTAGATACTCATTTCCTCCATGGCCTTGATCAATTCTGCAGTTTTCTTTGTGGGTGTCTCTGTGCTAGTTCATGTACCTGTGCCTGATATAGTACCTGTCACTGGCAATGTTGTTGCTGGTGGAATTGTTTGTGCCAAGGAAGCTGCCATAGTGGAGGGTACTTTTTTGGAAACTGTAGGTATTACAGTCTGAGGAGTGATGGCCAACTCACTCTACTTGGACTGTATCAAATTATCTAATTCTTTCTCAATTTCCTTCAACTGGTCATTTAACTTAAGGACTAGGTCCATAAGTTCTTCCTCCTTCTATGTTTCCAAAATTTCAACTATTTGAGGATGATGAAGAGGAAGAATCTTAAGCTGCTTCCTTAGTGCATCTATGTCACCATTTTTCTTCTTTATCAGCTACTCTGCTACTTTAACATCCTTGGGATCATGTCCCAGTTCTATTACCAAGTCCTCTAAGGACTTTATTCTATTGTCTTTGGCCTGAGAAGAGGCCTTTTCCAACTGGAATTGGGCTCAGATGTTGTTCAGTGAATTCTGAAGTTGCTGAGCTTCTACAACTTTGCTGGTTAATGTGGAATGGACCATTTCTCCAGTTTGTGTATGTAACTTGATTTGGTCAATAGGATGAATATCCTTTGCCATGACCTCAAAATTTGTCTTAAGACAATCTGTCGTTGATTTTGGTTGTTGTATGGTTGGCTTGAGAAAGTTTATCTACATCTTACCTTCTTTTATATCAAAGGTTGACATTATCCTTGTTTGATTTGTTGGAGCCATCCTTAGATAATGTGCATAGCTTTGTACTTTCAACCTTTCATTCTTTGCCTTGATTTCCTTGTATTTTTCTTTGATGTCTTGGCTCTATCTTATGGGAGCCCTAAAGGAGGATACTTCCACACTATGTTTCCTTTCTAACATTTGAGTTTGAGAGGTGGAAGATTCTTGTGTTCGTCATGAAGGAGTGTTGTGCCTACTTTTTGTCCTCTCTGCCCCTGACATCCCTTCTGTCTCTTCAGTGTATTCTTGCTCTGCATATGGATTTAACCTGTGCCTCTTAGCATAGGTTTTGGCAGCAGGTCTACTAGAAGGAGTGGCCTCATCTCTGTCTTTCTTAAGGTTCCTCTCCTCATTAAGAGGAGTTTGTAAAACAAGAGGATTGCTCATGATTTGTTCAAGTTGAGCAAGCTCCTCTGAAATTTTAGGCTGTTCAGATTCTTCTAGCTGTTCTGAAAGCTCCGGTTGCTTTGATGGCTCTGCTTGTTCTAAATATTCTGGTTGTCCTGTTGGTCCTGCCTCTGCTAATGGACCTACTTCTTCTATCTACCCACTGTGGCCTTGTGCTTGTCTCTGAGATTGAGGCTCTCCGGGAACCTGTACAAAGGAATCCTCATCAATTCTTTTGTCTAAATCCATTAATACATTTTCAACAACAACCTTTGTACTATCACGATCTATCAAAGTGCCTTCCACCCATTCGGATTGATTAGCATATTGTTCAATTTCAGGGATCCTGTGATGGATGTAAGGAGATAGTTTATTCTTTTGTCTCGTACTACAAATGAAGCTATAGGGGTCATAGGTTCACATGAAACTTTGTTTCAGTTTCAATCTTTGGAGGATTTCATCTGCCTCCTTTCCTGCTTCTCTACTGTTACAAATGAATGGACCTAGTTGATCTTTGTCCTGAGTTGGGCTTTCTTCTTGGCTCTTACAAAGTGCACCTCATCCGAATTGATAATTTTTTTGTAATACTCCAGAGCAAATAATCACATGTGGAGGTACTTTGGAAATTTGTAAGATGACAATTCACATCCATAAATTCTGATTTCAGTATGGTTTTGGTACAAGTACCAATCCCCTAATTTGTACTTTTTTGACAACTATAGGACCCTCCTAATGTCTGCACTGATTCTGGGGGGAGGGCTTCCTAGCAGCATGGTTGTTATGAGATAAACAAATAGGTCTATGAAGTCTCTATAGGAGTATTGAGAATCAAACTGATGAATCAAAGAAGTCCAGAATATCACTGATCTAGCGTTTCCTCTGGTATCTAGCTTTTGGAGGGCAATTGGAAACCTATCAGCTTGGTAGTACAAGATTAAAAGATACAGAACTCAGGAATACTTAAACACTCTTTGATTTTCCAACCTCATAAATTGGTCATGCATTCCGTCAGCAATAAACTTTGCATAGTCAAATATGATGGCTGGTGGTTGGCCAAGAGAGTGGATTGACATGATGGATATTATGATCTCGTCATAAAATTCACTAGTGGTGCAGCCTAGTATACTGGATATCATATCTATAATATCTCGATTAAGGCTGGAGAATATAGTCCATAGATAAGGAAGAGGGTCCTTTGGGATATACTGTTCTTCTCTGATAAAAATTTGGAATAATTGGGCTAGGCTGATTGTAGTGAGTGTAGGGTATCTATTCAACATGTCTCCAATGGAAAGAGGGGTTAGGATTTGGCTTGGATGCAATTGAAGCATATGGTTAATGGATTTAGCAATGATAGTAAATAGAACAGACTGGTCAGGAGTTCTTACTTCCCTTTGGATAGGATCATAGTTCATGTGGCAGTAATGTACAATTTCCGGGAATACATGCACCCTCGGGAACTGGTACATAGGAAAACCTGATTCCCAAAGTCTAACGAAGTCAGCTTGGTTCAGGTACTGGTCTCTATACTTGCAAAAGAGTTTTAAAGGGGATTTTGAGACAAAGGTATCTTCAATCTTGACGTCCTTGTGTGCGACGAGAAGGTGGTCTAAATCCCTGTGAGGAGTTGTAATGGGCATGACATTCAGTGCAATTGGGGCTTCCATCCCTGGTTCTTGTGGATTCAAGGACGAGACAAAGGGTTTCAGGGAAATTGGGAACAATTGGTCTATTTTAGAGTGTTTCAGGACTACCAGGTGGATTAATTTACTATATTACTTAATTTTTAAAGCAATTTAGCTTAGGTTCAGCAAGAAAATAGGGTTTCTCAATAGAAATGGGGTAAATACTTGATTTCAGCTGTTGGAATGATGAAATGGTGACTGTGCACTGTTTGCAGGAAGTGCACAGGTCTGCAAGGTAGTATGGAGTTTCAACTGCTTCAAAAAGTTTACGGTTGGTAGCAGGCTCGTAGTTGAACGTGCTCTATGCTTTGCATGGAAGCTAGAACGTCCTTTTCACGATAAAAAAACAAAAAACAATGAGTTTTTTGGCTTTATGTGTAAAGTCAATGATATTGGTGGGTATAATGGGAAAGCGACAATTGGTGCCAATCGGGGGATCTGACAATTTGTCGCGTAGTGGAGGCGATAAGCAGGATCCATTACATCGCTTTTCGGGAAGAATGGTTTTGGGGGTAGGCTGCCCGATGCCATTCATTGAGCGCCACGTAGCGGCGGGGTGAACAATGAAACCGCTCGCATCGGGTTGGTTAAGGTTGGCTTTTGGAGGCTGTCTGATATGAGCTTCAGCCATTGGATCTAAAGGGGTAAGATCGTACGGTGATCGGGGGTGTGATTTGATTGGGGAGTTAATGGAGGGGCCCGATGGGATATTAACTGTGGGTTAGCGCAGCTTAATGACATCGGGGGTGATATGATTGGAGGAAGAGGTTATTAATTAATCCTTGTTTGATTAATTAACCCATTTTGTTTGGCGGAGGGTTATGGCTCTTAATTAGTTGCAGATCGACTAATTAATCCTTTTAATTAATTTACTACTAAGGTTTATATTTCAAACCATCGAGGTGGGATATTAACATATGGGAAAGGGGGTTTTCTTTTTGGGAGTTAAATAAATATAATAAAAATTAAAGTTACTATGAAGTGAAGGCGGGAAAGAAAATGCACTAAGTATAATGTATTGATATTTATTTTTATATCCACATCTACACATCATAACTTAGGCTAAAAGCTTTTTTGTGGGTTTTTTGTGAAAAAGGGATTTTGTGTGTAGAGTTAATTACTTTCCATAGGCAAATGATGATTTCACCTTAGGAAAAGGGATTTTTAGATGAAATGAATGAATTATGGAGGGGTGAATATTGGTAAAGGGGTTTCAGTAATTAGACCTTATAAGTTATTGGGCCGAGGGTCTGGTCCCTCCAAAATTCAGATAAATGCTCTGAGCCCCTTTAACTTAAGGTTTTAGGTACTTTTGACTTTTCTTATGGGAAATTAGTGAAAATAGAGGTAAAATGAATGGGGAAATTAATTATTTGACTTTGTAAATGTTTCATTATCATCCACACTTTAGCAACTTGATGATGGAAGTAAATGATATGATCTTAGCTAATCATTCATCAGAATTCTGCAACCATGCAACTACTTACCCATCTACTCATCCTACCATTTTTTCTACTCTTTATTAGGGTGCACTTAAGCTGGAAAACCCTTATCAAAACATTTTTCTTTTCTTTTACAATATAAATCTATCTAAACCTATCCTTATTACATCCAAGGGCTCAGATTAAATTGTTGAGCTCTTTTTTATTTTCTCTACCTATCTACTTATCTGCCAATATTAGTTTCATCAGATTTTATTCTCTATCTCTTAAGCATGAAATTCAAAACATGGAATGACCAAGTTTATATTGTTTGGCTACCATGGATTGTGGCCTAAGCAACAAGTTTCACACAATCTTTATTATAAAAAAAGTAAAATAGAAGTGGCATTTGGACTTGCACACTTTCATGGTCTTTTTCTTTTTCTTCAGGTTCATTTTTCATCTTTTCTGAATTTTTTTTTTAATCTTTTAGTCCCTTGATTTTTCTTTTGGGAATACCCTCTTTACATTTTTTAATTTTTTTAATTCTTTACAAATGTGGAAAACATTTGCAAAAAGCAAAGGTATGTACATATTACAGATTTAACCTCATCCATTCAAAAATTATGACACCTATTGGCAAAGGAACATAACAGTGGCTCCACTTGGGGATGGCATTTCCTAGTGAAATGTCAAGAACTAGTAGATCAATGGCCTTCTGAATTGATGTGGATTTACTTTGCAATCCCTTTTACTTTGTTGCTTTATTGATATTTATTGATAGTGAAACTTTTGAAACTTAGGGCCTTCTCTTCGGGCTTCAACTCTAAAATTTACCATCTAATCCAAACTAAACTTTATAAAGGATATAATATGTACAATTGTTTAGTAAAATCAGTGATTGGGATCTATATAGTTCTTAAGCATTCGACTATTTATTGGTCCTCCTTCTACTTCTGCACCATCCAATTCCTTGAGAAAATAAGCATTATTACCTCTTAAAGCATAAATAATGTAAGGACCTTTCCATAGGAAGTCAAACTTCACATGTTTCCCTTTATCTTCCCTTCTTGAGTCCCATTTCAAGACTTTATCCCCTAGATAGAAATATTTTGTCTTGGTTCTCTTGTCAAATTCTTTCTTGAATTTCTCCTGCACAACTTGGGACGTGATATACACTTGCTCCCTGGTTTGTTGCAAATGAATAGTCTGGTTGATCCTTCTCTGAATATCATTTGGCTTAACTTGTGCTTCTTGGAGTAATTTCATCACTGGAGTTCCCAAAGAAGATGGGAAAATAGCCTCCATTCCATAGACTAGTTGATAGGGACTGGTACTAATAGATTTCTTTATGGTCAGCCTATTCGCCCACAAAGCATTCACTAGTTTCTTATTCCACGTCTTTTTATTATCTTCCAACGATTTTTTGATAATGTACATTAAGCTCTTATTGGATGACTTTGTAAGTCCATTTCCCTGGGGATAGTAGGCTATGGAATGACCAAGAGTTATGTGATATTTGTTACAAAAATCAATCATCCTTTTTTATTTAAAGGCTGCAACATTGTCTGTGATGATTTTAGTGGGTCATCCGAATCTGGACAGAGTGTTGGCCTCAAGAAAACCTATTATGATAGTATTGGTGGCTTGTCTTGAGGGTATGGATTCTATCCACTTTGTAAAATAATCTGTGGCAATTAAGATCCATTCAATTATGAAAAACTTCTTAAAGAGGATAGCTCTGGAGGAGCCTGAAGGTTTTGTAGAACATATATTATGTCATCATACCATGGTGAATCTGTAAAGGCTTGGTTGATTTATGGAGTCACCATCTCCTCTTCGTTATCGAGTTCTCCAACGAAGTTTATGTATAGGGCTTGATAGTTTGATTCAACCATGAGCTTAGCCAAACCTCCTTTGATCAATTTTTTAGGTTTAATTTCTAAATCATACTCTAATATTGTAGCTATCAACTTTCCTCTCTTTCCATCAGGTCCATCATGTGTTAGAATGTCCTTGACTACAACATTGGGAACATAAGCTACTATATGAGAGTACAAGATATAAACTCTAAAATATTTAATTGCTTTAACCAGAGCAAAAGCCTTCTTTTCCATTATATTATACTTTAAAGGTGCATCTCTCAGGACTTTACTGAAGAAGGCTATTGGTTGTTGAAAACCCTAATCAATTTTCTACAAGAGGACTGCAGCAATGGTGTGTTCTAAAGCGAAAGAAAATATGATGAATTCCCTATCAAACATTGGACGGATGAGGACTGGTGTTTGTGTCAAGGCTAGCTTTATATCTTCAAATGAATTTTTAGCCCCTAGAGTCCATTTAATAGTCGAATCTTTCTTTAACATGTTGTTTATTAATCTAATTAAATCAGCTAAATTAGAGATAAATCTCCTCAAAAAGTTTATTTTACCTAAAAATGCTTGAAGTTCTTTGATGTTCCTGGGATGTGGTATCTGCAAAATGGCTTCAATTCTTGTTGGGTTAATCCTAATACCATCTTTGGAGATAATGTGACCTAGTAATTTTCGTTCTTCCAACCCAAATAAATATTTTTTTAGGATTCAGAGAAATTCCATATTTCCTACATTTAGTAAAGACCTGCCTAAGATAATCCAGGTGTTGCTGATCTGATTTGGAGAATACTGTGAGTTCATAAAGGTATATTACCAGGAAGTCATGAATTTCTTTAGCAAAGGCTATGTCCATTGCTCTTTGAAAGGTGGCCCCTACATTTTTCAACCCAAATGGAATTTTCACATACATGAAAGTGCCCCATGGGGTAGTGAATGCAGTCTTTGCCTGATCATCGGGGTGGACTAGGATTTGGTTATAACTAGAGAACCCATCTAGAATTGAGATTTTGGAGGAACCTACTACCCTCTGTAATATGTGATCCATTTTCGAAAGAGGATAGTTATCTTTAAGTGAAACTTTATTCAAATTCCTATGGTCAACACACAACCTAATTTCGCAAGTTTTCTTTCTTGTGGGCACCAAATTGGAAACCTAGTCTGAGAACCTAATAGGTGCAATAATCCCAGCTTCATACATTCTTTTGATCTCCTTTTCAATGGAAGGTAGTATAACAAGGTTAATTCTTCTAATCTTTTGTCTAAGAGGCTTTTGATCTTCTTTTAATGGAATAGTGTGTTGTATTATGCTAGTATCATAGGATTTTAGGTCCTCATAACTCCAAGCAAAAACATCCTAGAATTCTTTCAATAGTTCCATATATTTCAGTTTTTCATTGGGAGGTAATGATTTTGATAGTTTTATCAATTTGGGATGCTCTTCAGATCCTATATTACATTCCTCAATGTCTGATTTCAAGGGTTCCATTTTAGTCTTTTTAGGAATATCGTTTGAATCGAATAAGTCCTCAAAAGGAGTTAATCCTTTGGGTAAAAAAATATCTTTAAGGCTTATGACTTAAGTTTCTTCAGCGATGGCTTCATCAATTTCCATTTGTCTTAGGCTTCGAATGTTTGCTTTTGTAAACTTTCTAGGATGAAATCTATCTATTTGATCATCTTCTAGTTTGTTAATTTCTACTTTACCAGAGCAATCAAAATCTACTGCTATGTCTGTGTCTATGTTGGTATTTACAAATTCATTATCTAAAGTTAAAAATTGTTAATTTGCTGATCATTCTCAAATACTTGCTAGTTCTTTAAATTGTTAGGAATGGAAGGTCTGTGCCTAACCTCAGCAGTGCACTGATGGTTGATATGAAATGGTAGCTTGCATGTACAAGCAAACATGGCTAAGTTGTGAGTTTGTATGTTGTGTTTTCTTGGAATAATAGCAAGTTTTGTTTCTAAAAAGGTATTTAGTATCTCTATGGTTGTTCCTCTATAAAATCCTAATCTAGGATCCCTGGTCATGTAAACAACATTAATTTGTTTGATTACCAACTCAGAATCTCCTATAATAAAGACTTTTATGGCTCCTAACCTTTTGACCAGTTTCAAACCTAACATAAGTGCTTCATATTTAGCCATGTTGTTTGTGTATTTAAAGTTTAACCTATAGGCATGACCTTTTGCATGATCATTTTCTAAGTTATAAATCCATACACCTGCTCCTGCACCTAGTTTATTGACTGACCCATCAAACTCAAGATGCCATAGGATTTCATGCTCATAATTTTCATCTGGGGTAGTGGAATCCTTCTTGACTAAGGTATCTAGGTCATCTTAAATTTCATGAATTTGGATAGTTTGATTTTCTTTTAATACTGCAATTTCTTTTGGTTCTGTTGTTATGTTGCTTGAAGTGTCTTCCTTATTAGTTTCAACATTGTAAAGTATGAAAGAATCAATATCAGAATGTATTGAATATATGGGAAAGTTTTGAGGTCTCTCCTAAGTACTCACTAAATACTTCATCAAATTCTCTCTATAAAATTTCTTGGGGTGTCCAAAGATTGATATGATAGCATATGACATGTCGAGTTGTAGAGATCCTTGGAGTTTGGCACTCCAAGACCTAGACAACAGCATACCATACTTAGGGGGTATATCAGCAACAACTATGTCCATAAGTATGGTCTTGGCAGGGTATTGAACTAGGTAAACACACAAATCTTTTATGAGACCTAAGCATTTAACTTGGCTTGAATCAAAGGAGAATAGATCCTTATAAGGCCTAGTGATATCCAAGTTTAGCTTTTCCATTACAGATTTAGGCATAAGATTATGTGAGGCCCCAGAGTCTAGCATGGCATTATGTAGGATTTTATCGTGGATGTTAAGGCTGATGTAGAAGGGTGGTATCCCTCCTTCAACTAGATTTCCATTAACATCTGGTCCAAAAATTAACTCAGGTTGATCATCAAAAAGGTTCACAGAGTCTTCATTCTCACGGAAGTTTACACATTTACTAATTTGAGATCTGTAAGTTTCATGTTTAACCAATTCTATCAGAGGCACTGAGATTTTAAGCTTGGCCACCTCTACTCCCAAATTGAAAGGAAGAGGGGCTTTATCTATTTGAACATTTGAACTTTTAGAGCCAAAGTTCTGAGTAGTATTTTCTTCTTTTTCTTTGTTTAGATTGTTTTTATCTGAATTTTCCAATATGATTTCGGGAGGTTGTTCCACTATTCCCTTGAGGGGGACTGAAGTGGAAGGTTGTTCATTAGATGGTTGGTTATCATTTACATCTTCAATGGTGGAACTGGGAGGATTTTGATGTGGTCTAGAAAGGATTTGTAAGGTTTTTGTAACCTGAGGATTCTGATTTGTAGCTTTTACCTTCTTCGACTGGTTAGGTACTACTTTTTTTATTCTGATTAGGAACATAAGTGTTCTTTTTGCTTCTTAATTTGTACTATTTATGTACCTCAAAAATAGCAAAGTCATACCCCTGCTTATAGTCGAAGGATTCTCCTGTTTGAGTATGTAATTGTTGAAGCATGTATAATTCTTGATCATCCCGAGTTAGAAAAACAATTTCTTCGTCATCTAAGCCCATAAGGTTGATTTGGGTGTCTATCTTAGGGTCTTCTTGATGGGAAGTCTCAGCGTAATTTTCTTGGAAAGGTGGTCTAATGTTCTGATCAGGCCCATTTTTACCAGTGTTCTAGTTCTGGCTTTTCCTAAATTTTGCATTCCTTACTGGATTAGCCTGTTGGTTATCCCATGAGGTTTCCTTTCAATGACTTCTATTCTATCCATCAACCTTTCCATTCCTTTAGTTAATGCATCCATTTTCTGATCAAAGGGTGAAGATTCATCTTTCAAAGGTGTTCTTCTCTCATTTCTAACCCTAGCTCTTTTGCATAGCAGATTAGCTTCTACACTAACCGCTACACTTTGCATATCTTCAAGTGTAGGGGGATTCCTTTCTCTAAGTTGAAAAGCCATATCTGTGTCAAATCCATATGGAAACTCAATCAAGGCTAAACCAAGTGGAGGCCTAAGGTCAAGTGGGTTTGCATTATACACATTGTAAAACCTGGTGCAGTAGTCCTAAACATTTTCGTTTGGTCCCCTTTTAAGGTTTTCATATTCAAATAGAATTTGAAGGGGGTTCTTTTTCTTCTCCCACCTATTTAGGAATTTTTGGTAAAGGACTTCTAAACTATCTATGTTGTAAGGGGGCAAAGATTTAAACCATGTTCTCACTTCTCCAGCTAGAGTTTGGACAAAGATTCTCATCTGGACATCTCCTATGTCAATATCATGCAGTTCAAAATTATCTGTCATTTTCTTAGTGTGTTGTGGTCTTTTGTATGTTCCAGTGCCATCAAATAAGGTAATTTTACTTTGATAATCTGCTGGAAAGACACCTTGAGGTGCAACCATTATAAGGGGGGCATATCTAAGTGCCATAGCTCTAGGTTGGAAGGGATTGAGAACAGGAGTTGGGCTAACAAGAGGATTTGGGACAACAAGGGGAGTTGGAGTAACAGGGGTAATGGGTGTTTGAGGGGTACTGATGGGCTGATGGGGGAGTGAAGTGTTGAAAATGCAACAATATGATGGAGCTTAGTGAAAAGAAGTCGCCTTCACTAAGTGGGCCCGCAGGCTATTTTTGGCGCAAAGTCTATTTTTAGACTATGTCTATTTTTAGACATATGGATAATGGTCTATGATTTGTTGGATGCTATTTGTGGATGATTGGTCATGTTGGTAAAAATAGATGGACCTCTATTTTTAGACATATGGGCGGAGTCTATTTTTAGACTGCCATGCTAAAAATAGAATAGTCGAATATTATTAGCTCTTAATAATATTTGGACTATAAACATTATCTTATTCTCTTGGAGCACTTCAGTTCGAGCTGCAGATGTGGCACATGCAACTTCCAGAAGGAAATACGATTTTATTATGGGTTACTTGATCTATTGCATGAAGAACTTCAGTCAGAACTCAAGTGATTGAGTTTGGTGGAGTTGAATGAGGAGTTGATGGAGTTGTGTTCAGTTTGACTTAGTTGAACTAGTTGTATTTAGTCTAACTAGCAAATACACTAGTGATGAGTGATGTGAATTAGTTATTAATTAATTCACTAATTATTAACTCATGAATCAACTGAGGAACACTTCAGTTAACTCAGTGCATGGACAATTCAGTGGAGACAAGTGTTAGAGATGAGTGAAAGGGCAAGAAAACTGTCACTTGTGACTATAGTTGTGCATGAGATTTGCACAATAAATGGATTGAGGATTGCATGGTATAGGCAAAGGGAATACAAATTTGGAGCTGATTCTTCATTCTATTCTCATGCAGGATTGCGCAGTGGAGGCAGGCAAGCAACGGAGGAGATTTGAACCTGTGATTGATTCAGGTCTGAGCTAGTTTGTGTGTAACAGGTGGAGATAGTACTGAGTACTTGTGAGGAGTATTATACTATGTATTGTTACATGTTCTCAATCAATATAATATACAGATAGTTGGGGGTTTTCAGCTGTATGCTTTCCTCATGATATACTGTGTTGATATGTGTGATTGATGCTTCAATGTGCACATGCGATTGTTTCTTTAATTCCGCAAATTGATGATCAACGTAGAGGAGGTTATGTATTATGCATGATTCCGCAAATAGTGTATAATCAGGATTATTCAAAATTTCTACATGGTATCAGAGCAGCTTGATTTGTAGAAAAAGTTCTACATGATATCGGAGCGAAGTTGATCATCGGATCTATTATTCAGAAAGTGTTTACATTTTATTTCTTCAGGCAGAGTCTGTAACCGGGCCAGGTAGCCTTCGGATTCATCCTTCTTTTGGAAGGTGAGATATCTGGTGAATGCCCATACAGTCAATCTCTGTACGAAAAATACTTTTTTCTCACGAATTTTAGATCAGAAGCGGTTGAGTTTTGAGCTGGTGGAATTCGAATTTGCAGCAGTGTTTTCTTGGTGTCGAAGTTGAAATGTCTTTCAACGGATTGCGATTGGAGTATGCCCTTAAGGAAGCTCGAATTATATTGCATGGAAAGATAGGATGGAGGTGGTGTTAGATGATAATGGGTTGAAGGAGTTCATAGATGCGGATGTCCCAAAACCTATTGATGTTGCTGAAGCTGGGGCCTGGAAAAAGAAGACAGCAACGTGTCGAAGGATTCTGTTGGAGGGTGTGAAGGATCACATTGTATCCAGCCTGCATGGAAAGGCTTCTCCATACTTGATGTGGAAAGTGTTGACAAACTTATTCCAAAGCAAGAGCGACCAGAGGAAGTTGGCGCTCAAGGATAAACTCAGAAACATTAAGTGTGAGAATGGAGACAGTATGCCCAAGTATCTCATGAAGTTCACCCAATGC